>PVIY010005290.1:0-95653 GCA_004026745.1 Myrmecophaga tridactyla
ATGTTTGAGTTACCTCTTAAGATATCAGTGAGAATAAGTTTCCAGGTTATGAAAAAAGCTTGTAAAATAGACTGTGAAAAGGAATGCCAGATTTTAGAGGAACATTTGGAGACTTGGTAAAAGATACATCTAGAAAGGAAGACCAGGATCAAAGGGGCTATGGAGGTCAAGGAAATGAGTTTTAAAGTCAAATGCAGGTGACTAGCTGTGTATTCATCTTAGGCATGTAGATTACACATTATGATTTTTATTTCAGAAAGCAGTGATATTAAAGAACAGAAAATCCTCAGAGACATAGGGATCAGTTGAAAAATCTACTGGGTTAAAAGGCATCTATATTTTTAAAACTCAATATATACTCCCAAGACAATGAGCAAACAAATGAAATGAAGTGGGAAAAAAAAGTCAGCTTTAGCCTACCCAACACACAAACAACACAATTTTCCTTACATTAGTATCACTTATCCCTCTCCCGGATATATTTATTTATTTATTTATTTTTAATTTTTTTTTAGGATATATTTATTTTTAAAATTAAACTTAATTATAATTAAATTTTGAAGAAGTTCATGACCTTTAAAAGTTACAAGGTTAGGGATGGAATCACTATCTGAGATTCTTATGAGAACAATTGTATATTAGGAAACTAGGCAAAAGAACATAAACATTCTGTGAACTTTTAGGTAAAAATTATACTTTCAGAATCACCTGCTCCTCTGTGTGGAAAGGTCCCAGACAGCACTTTAGAGGGACATCTCTTTAGAAGAAAGTGAATATTAAAAAGATTGTTTGTGCCAGAGTAAAATTAAACTTGGACACTCAATCTACTGAGGGTAGGAAAGAAAACTTTTCTCCCAACTCCCTGCTGTACTAAACAGAGTTTGCAAACTCTATTTTTAAATTGGACTGACTTCCTTGCATTTAACTCACACACTCCAAAAGTAGCTTTTAATTTGGCATATCTTTATTCATATTTACATTAAGTGTGAACTACCTAAACATATGCCAGAAGGATTATTTTCCATTGAACCACCCAGGAGATTATTTGAGCTGAAAAACATTCTTAGCACTGGGCAGAAACAGTTTTGCTTGCATAAGTCAGCAGAGGACACGGCCCAGCCTAGAAGTGGACATGGACTCTCACATGCTCATATTTCAGCAAGAAAGTGTGCGTCAGTTTCTCCATAAGTAGCTGTGGGACAGGCCCCTACATGAGTGGCTGGGGACAGGCCAGGCTGCATCCCTACAGACAGCATGGTTAACTCAGACCTTCCAGGCTGGCACCCTTCTGCACCTTTTGCCTGCTGGCTCAGGGAGCTCTACTTACACACAGGAGGGTGTCTGCTCCGCCACGACGAACCGGCATCTCCCTTTGATGCAGTAATGCTTGTATTGTTTGGGGCACCTGGAGAAGTGGCCTCTCCTCTTTGACTGTGTGGTAGTAGCTGAGAAATGAGAAGAAGCTCAGTAAATCATCCCATTTTTAAAGTACTTTTGCAGATAAAATCATTTTCTACCTTTGCTGCCAGTTTTGCTGTAGAATATACTCCAATCTCTTTCTCCTCCCCTTCCACACTGGGACAAAAGTTAGACTTTTGTAACCCCAAAATAGCTCTACACATTGGGTAATGAGGGTTATGATGGGAAAGTTTCATATTTGTAATTAAGATTTGTGTCCAACCTAGCTCTCAGAAACTCTGATGTTTAAAGAATAAAAACATAGGTATGGCAAAAGAGAAGACCATTTTCACCAGGAAGATTATCTGCTTATGGCATTGAAAATATAGAAGGACTTTTTTCTTTTCTTTTCTTTTCTTTTTTCTTTTTTTCTCTTCTCTTCTCTTTTCTCTCAAACTTAAACACTTAAATAACATTTACTGAGTGCCAGTGCTCATCTATATAGCTTACATACCTTAATTCATTTAATGTTCATTATAGCCTTTTGAGGTAACCTCCATTCTAATCTCCATTTTATGGATGAGCAAAATAAAACACAGAGGTTAAGTAAACTCCCAAAACACCAAACTGCTAGTAAGCAGTAGAACTGGTACTTGAACCCAGCAGCCTTACCCCAAAGCCCATGAACTGGGTTGACGCGCTCTGATTGCATCATGACAAGTTCTCTCCATGGAGAAGGAGGAAAATAAGGGAACCTTCATGCCTAGAAATTTAGTCTTGAACCGATTTCCTCCTCTTATCATTTTAGAGCCTTGATTTCTTAATTTTTCAACTGGAGCCTATATATGTAACTATTACCCCATCATGCTGAAGGGATTGCCAAGCAAAACAGTACAGAAATACTAACTAGTTGTTTCATCTCTTGAATCAAAGCCGACATGCGCTCACACCTATTGAAAACAACTAACTGGCCAGCTCCAACCCAGGACCCAGATTTGTATGTTTATGATACAACAGCATCTGGGACTCAAACAACGGTGGTGTCAGATAGACCATAACGTGTTTCCTTCAGAAAGGCATCTCACACTAGGCTTGGCACAGCACCGGGCAGCCCAATGACATTAAATAATCCTTTTATTAATAGCAATGACTACTGAATTTCTTAATCAGTCTTATAAATTGTGTACATATGTTTGTTCAGGGCCACCAGAAAAGGAATACCAACGGGCTTTGGAGGATCTATACATAGCAAATTCCTGTGATGCCAGGTCACTCTACAGAGTCTGAGGGGTGGCAGAATGTTGCTTTGGAACTGGCTGATCTGGTTTTGGTCAGTGACTTGGTTATAACCTGTTCTGACTGCTTGTACTTGCCAGATGTTTGCTCCTGTCGATGACAATCCATTGGACTCTTATCAGAAGGATTGGAATTTCTCCCAGAAATAACTGCAAAGGGTGGCAAAGGCAAACACATGTGTATTTTGGCAAATAAACTGGAAATCAATGCCATTTATTGAGTGGTTTCTATTTCCAAAGCTCTGTAGCAAGCATTGAAAATCAACAAAGAAATAAAGAATATGCTATCCCATATCTAAAGTGGTGCAAGAGAACAAATTAAAAATAATAAGTAACCAATCAATAGCTACAACCATAGTCATCATACAGTTATAGTGCATCAAAAAGTGGAAAGAACACTAGATGAGGAGTTATGAAATTAGTGGTTAATCTTCAGCTCTGCCTTTTCTTAGCTGTATTCATCTGGGTAAGATAATCAAGTTCTCTAAGACTCAGTTTCCTCATTTGTAAGCAAAAATTATAACATCTACCTTAAAGAGCTGCTGAGGGCTCAAATAAAAAAATAGAGAGAGAAGTTCTAAACAGAGTGTCTGGGACAATAAAGTGCCCAGTGAGCTTATTCTAGAATCTTGAAAATTTTTGGCAATTTTAAGAGAATTCTTAAATAGGCATTGTTATAGGCATAAATAATGCTCAGCTCATCAAGGAAAAACTGGAATATGTAAATTTTATGAGAAGGTGACCAAGCAATCGAATTACAGAGAATGTCAAGTGCAAAGCCACAGAGCTGGGACCATGCAGGTCTAATGCAGAGGCTGAGAGTCAGACTTAATTGAAATGGAAGGTTCATGAAGAGAAGCAGCCAAGTTATGGCTGGGGATGAGCGTTACAGATTTTGAATACCAGTAGGCTGAAGTGTTTACACTTGAAATACAAGGCAGGAGAGATCTGGTAAAGGGTTTTATAGATTAAATAGAATAATATATATAAAGGTGCTTTAAACTGTGAAGCACTCTTTCAATATATTAGATGGGAGAGTGCTGTTTAGATTAGAGAAGCAATCTGCAAGGAGAAGAAGAAAACCAAGATATCCCTGAGCTATGCAGACATGTGTGATAAGGGCAAGGTGATGAATTTAAGAGACAGCAAGTCTTAGTGAAAGATTTGACATGCTCAAGGAAGACCTCTTCTACTTTGCAGAGCATACCTGCTTTTAAATATAAACCATATGGTTCTGTATCCTGAGCTATACTAATATGTCTATCACTGTACCCCTTTAAATGCAGCTGACCTTTTAATAAGTGCCATACCAAGTGTGATACCAAATAGCTGCTTAACCAGCAGCTGGTGGATGCAGTGACTTAATTGTTCTTGGTTCATCCAAGCCGCACAAATCCATGCCAGGAAAATGGTTGCCAAGGCCACTTTTGATCTCTCACAGAGTCCCCTCCCTTGCCAAATAGATATGCTCTTAAATATTTCCAGCATTATTTGGACTGTAAAACCATTCCATGCCACAAAGCAGAAAATGTTCAGTGATTTCTCTATGGAAATTTAAAACTTAGAAGAAAAATAAATCACTTATACTGCCACAACCAAAAAAAAAAAAATTCTTCTCTTTTCTTATTGTAATGAGAGCTTATCAGCATCTCCCACCTTGCAAACTGTACCTAAAATTCCACTTGCTTTTCATCTAGTATTCATGAAGTTCACATTATCTGAAAACTGAACAATGATGAAACCTAACATTTTCTGCCTATCATAGACCTGATGACATAGGGGAGGGGACTGCACAGTTCTTCCAGAGATTTTTATCAAGAAAAAGGAAAAATTCCTATGACAAAAGAAGGTATAGTCCCATGTATTGTGCTTCTCTGTGTTGAGAAATGTAACAACCTCAAAGATTCCCTGATATTGGGGATGGTGGAAGTTAATTGACTTTTTTTTACTCCCACCTTACTCTTTTACAATCCACATTTCCCAAACCAAAGCATTCCTTTGGGAGTGAGTTTGCCCCACGAACTTTCACTAGAAAACTACATCCGCTAGTGGGCCATTTGGTAGCAACATAATCTCCTAAGTGAATGATGAGCATCATAGGTAAAATGTTTCAGTGTCTTCATGGAACACGAGATTCCAAAGTTTCTAAAGCCAATTAAATGAGAAGTCACTCAGGTTATGACAGGTCACAAATGATTCTAAGACTTGGCAAAAGAGATGGGAAGCAAGGATATTTTCCTTAGATACTATGGGCAGTTAGACAAGAAGTAGCCATCTTCCTTAGATCATATTGGTAGTTAGATGCAAGACGGCAATTCTCTCAGACTAAATTAAGGTAGAGGAATGTAGCAGACACCCAAACAACTGAATTTTATTATGGAATTTTCCTCTATTTTTTGGATGCTTTGATTATTATATAAGAATGGTGCATTGAGCTTGCTATACATGATTATTTTCCCTCACTCTCAAGATGAAACATTAGCTTTGTGATACCTTTGTGATTAAAAACTCTTCATAATTGATACCTTGGGTTTATTTTTCATAAACCTACACTTATTCCAACAGTGATCATTATAACTCTATTTAATGATTTTGTATGTGACATTAACATTGGCAGCTTTATTCTGAAAGCTATACTAAAGTAATACAAGTATTATAACAGTGCAAGCACAAAACTTCATGGTGTCTCTTATGTATCTATGTAAGAGATTTAAAGGGGGATATGCTAAATTCTGAAAGAAAAGTCCCAAAAATGTTAACCGAGAGAGAGAAAGGAAAGCACATAACTATACATTGATCTTTCTGCACAGGTTCCTCTGACCTAAAAAGCAAAGAGTTAGTGCGAAGAGAGAATAAGTGGTCATAACAGAATTCAGAGAACAGTTTCTCCCTGTGTTATGCAGTGGAGCTTAAGTCATGACTATTCTCATCCTTGGCTTCCAGACTTCTTCCCAATAGGGGTTTCCTCATTTTACAACCTTCTTAAGTTAAAAGGTGAGGAAGAAAGTTCTATATATTTTTAAGTTCATTTTGCCTCTGATTTTTCCAGCTTCCTGAGACAAGGGAATGTATTCATGATGCCCTTGAACAGTGGAAGATTTAGAAATTTATTGTAATTGAGGATTCCCATTTTTCTTTTATCCAATGCCATTTCCTATAGAAATGTGAAAGGAGTGTTTGTTCCAGGAAAAGAGAAAAAATCTCACAGATGTATTTGTTAACCCTTTCTGTGCTACTGGGGCACACTTACACGGGGAGAGGGGGGCAGACAATGAGGCCAGATCAGCATGTTTTTAACCAAGAGGGCCAGGCTGGCCATTTCTGAGCTACAGGAGTGGAGCTCTACTTTGAGCAGTCCTTTTTCATTCTACTTCTTTAAAGGAAAAGAAAAAGAATCCAGTATTAACAAGGCTGTATTTGTGTTTTTTAATTATTCATGACTAGAAAACAAACCAACAGTAATGGATAGGAAGAAATTTCTATTTTTTTAAATTTTTCAAGACTGCATGATATAGAATTCTATGTATATGATGGCTCCTTTGCTCATTATCCCTTGCGGTTCTTCCCTGCTTTCCATTTCTCAGCTCCTAAAGCAAATACCATAAAATGGGTTGGAAATTTATTGGTTTATGGTTTGAGGTTAGGACAAGTCCAACATCTGAGGCATCAGCAAGGCAATGCTTTCTCCCTGAAAACTGGCATTCTAGGACTGGCTGCCAACCATCCCTGGTTCTTCGCTTTTCTGTCGCATGTCAATGGAAGAGAACCTCCTTTCTTTTCTAGGTTTCATTGACTTTCAGCTTCTGGCTGCTACCCATGGCTTCCTATTGGTGTACAATTTCCTTTGCTTATAAGTACTTCAGGCATATTGAATTACGGCCCACACCCATTCAGTTTGGGCACACACTAACAACATCTTTAAAGGTCCTAATCACAAATGGATTTACACCCACAAGACCAGGTGTTGGGAACTGAACATGTCTTTTGTGAAGAACATGATTCAGTCTTCAATACTTCTCATCTCCCCAACCTCTAAATTTTGCAATGCTTTCCTTTCTTCTCATTTCATGCTCTCTCCCTGGGTGATCTCATCAAGTCTCCTAGCTTTAAAAGCATCTTTATGTTAACAATTCCAAAATTTATTTTTCCATCCCAAGTCTCTTCCCTCAACACCAACTGTGCAACTGACATCTGCACTTGGATATCTAACTGGAATTTCAACTTAATATTTGCGAAATGGAATGCCTGAGTTTTTCTTTTCAAGCCTGTTCTTTCCACATATCAGTAATTAGTATCTCTAACCTTTCTGTAACACAGGCCAAAAATCTTGAAGTCATTTTGAATTCTTTCTCTCATATTCCACACCCAATTTATCTTATTGGCTATATTCAAAGTATATGCAGAATCATTCCACCATTACAACTACCCTTGTCTAAACCCAAATCACCTCTAGACTGGAAATAGTATCCATGGCAACAACCTCCAACTGATCTCCTACTTCCTGTCTATGCCCTTTAACTGTCTAGTCTGCACACAGAAACCAGAGTGATGCCATTAAAACTCACCCAGAATAAAAGCAAGTCTTTATAACCCTTGGCAATGATCCCCATGACATGGCCTGTTCCCATTAACTCCCTGACTTCATCTTTGACCATTTATTCATTGCTGCATCCTTGGCACCTCGAATAGCTCCTGCCCCATGGGTAGGTGTTCCTAAGGATTGGTGGAATGAATCCCTAACTTATGATAGAAAATGGCAAACTGAAATGGAATTCTTAGAGATATGGGCTAGTTTAGAACCAAAGCCTAGAATCATTTAGAAATGAGAAGGACCCCTAAAGATCACCTGATTCTTCATTTTTCAGGTTTCAAACCAAGTCTTTGAATGCTCATATGATTTGTTTTAAGGTTATACAGTTGCCAGTACAGATGATCTGTTCTGCTCCACATTAATTCCTTTTTCAAGAACATATTGTTGCTATTTGTACTTTACTTTCAGGCAATTATTTTTTTCAGGATTTCCCTTATATGCTTGGCATTTTGATCTTTCCATCTGTTTCAAGTAGTTAAGTATGGTCTTTAGCAACACAAACTCAAGAGCAAGTCTCTCTGAATTCATGTTGGGCTATGCCACTTACTTAGGGTGACAATGAACAAATAACTTAATTTCTCTGTGCCTCAATTTCTTCATCTGAAAAAGGGAACATGAAGGAACATCATAGGATTGAATTAATATATGCAAAACACTTAGAACAGTACTTGCCACATAGCAGAAGTTCAATAAATGAGGAATGCTATTATTTTCACTTAAAAGTATAATTTTTCATGTTGATGCTGTGCCTTATTGTATAAGCATATAATAAAATAAAACAGAAAAAGAAGGAAGGGTAAAGGGCAGGGAAGAAAGAAAGAGATAAGGGAGGAAGGGAGGAAGAAAGGAAATTTATTCAAAAAGCCTAATTAATTTCAATGTGGTCATCATATTAGAACAGGCCCATTGAGCTCAGATTCTGAAAAGCCAAGTTTAAATATATTTAACAGAGACCTCCTGCTTTTTAAGCTGAGATTATAAGGCAATGCAGTTATTTTTAGCCTGCTAACATGGAGGAACACTGATAATATGAATGCTACTCTTAATACCACAAAAGTTTGGAAGCCCAAGGTAAATTTAATGAGCAAAAAAAATTTTGATCAACATTTTCAAAATCATATCAATGGGGTGGTGCGATGGTGGCTGAGTGGCAGAATTATTGCCTGCCATGCTGGAGACCTGGGTTCGTTTCCCAGTACTGGCCCATGTGAAAAAAGAAAGAAAGGAAAAGAAAAATCAAATCAATGAATTTACACCATCTTTGAAGTTGCTTTTTAAAAATAGGCTACTATGGGAGGGCCACGAGGCCCAGTAGGCAGAGTTCTCACCTGCTGTGCCAGAGACCTAGGTTCAATTCCCGGTGCCTGCCCATGCAAAAAAAAAAAAAAAAAAAAATGCGACTAGAAGTG
Organism: Myrmecophaga tridactyla; assembly: GCA_004026745.1. Taxonomy (NCBI): domain Eukaryota; kingdom Metazoa; phylum Chordata; class Mammalia; order Pilosa; family Myrmecophagidae; genus Myrmecophaga; species Myrmecophaga tridactyla. The sequence goes on from PVIY010005290.1 coordinate 8,694, forward strand.
AAATACCAAAGAACAAGTTATATTTCTGTTTATTTCTGTCTTTTCACTTGATTCCTAAGCATTGCCCAAAATACAGTCATGTTTAAGTTTGTCTTCTCTCCATATTCAGGTAACAGTTCTCAAATAGGAAAAAATACAACTATACTTCTAAGCCCATTTGCAAAAGCATTCTACACTGAGCACACAAAAATACAAAACCTTCATTTGAGATGAAAATATCATTTTAATTCTTAAACAAACTCTAATCCTCTGCCAAATCATTAATATAATTGTGTTTTAAATGGGCTATTAATTTTATTAAAATTGCCATAAGATTTGGAATGTAGACATAAACTTCTAAATGATAGTGAAAGGGAGAAGAAATAAAAATGATAGTGAGAAAAAAGCATTAGAGATCAATAGATTTGGCTCTTTATAAAAGCTGCAGACAGAAAGCAGAAAACACGTGCACAAAAAGAATTGCATGGGCCTTGTTCGTGGGCCCATGTCTGAGAAAGGAAGGTCTGACTGAGGAAAATTCTATGGGCAACATTCGGAGAAAGTTACAGATTTAACTGGGTGAAAAAAAAATAACACTACATCCTCATCAATCCTCCAGAATAGAACTGGAGATGAATGTAAAAGCCTGAAAAGTCTGTTAATTATGCAAAACAAGTGTTCTGATTTAGAAGCTAAAGATAGACATCATATTTTGGCATCTCTATCCTCCCTGGGAAATTCTGGCTTTGAAACAATGGCTGACTATTGTATACAGTGGCTGTTATGCGTATGGCACACTGGCACAATATGAGAGGCATCATATGACTGAGCATTACTATCGGAGACATTGGAGATGGGAAGGTCTTCATCCTATGGATACAAACTTGAAAGAGGAAATTTGGGTGCTAAAAGGGAACAGATACCTGAGGTAGCACAATGGCTTGGAGTGGGGGCTAGGGATTGTTCTGTTTAGAGATTTTCCCAGACTCCTTTTTAGTCATAGAATATTGTAGAGAAATATAGAAACAGCATCCCTTAGTAGCATGTAGAAAAATCAGAAATACATTTAGAATGATGGGGAAGATTTTTTAACACTGTCAGTCATTGGATTATGGAATAATCTCCCAAAGGAAATGTGAAAACTGCCATCATTTAAATCATTTAAAGCCAGACTGTAGAAAAACACACACACAGATAAAGTTGGCCTTGTTCTCCCTACACAGCTGACAAGGCGAACATAAGCATGACACCATAGGGTTCCACAGCCTATGGGCACCTTCCAAGCCACCCATTAGTGTGAGGGAAAAAGAGAAGATTAGACTGGAACTGATGAGTCATATCAGGATGACTTGCACAGTATATTCCTGGCTCAGTTACAATTTCTCCAGGGCGCTAGGAAAGGAGCACTTAATGCCGAGTCACCTCATATCCATAGTGCAGCTCAGAGACATTTCCAGGGAATAGAGGAGGCTTTGTTCCACTCCACCCTACTTTGCATTGGCCTGTGTTTTTTTTTTTTGTTTGTTTGTTTTTAATCAGAAGTAATCCTAGAAGAAGACCAAGCCAAACAACCTACATAGGACAGACAGAATCTTAAACCAAGTATCAGCAAACTGCAGTTGGTGGGCCAAATCTTATCCAATCTCTGTTTTTCTACATAAAATTTAATTAAATCCATTCATTTGTGTAGTGTTAATGTTTGCTGTTGCACTACAATGGCAGAGTTGAGTAGCTACACAAAGATCACTTGGGCCATGAAGCCTAAAACATTTATTATCTGACCCTTTACTACGACTGGCCCTTACCTTAGACTAATAAACTTTGAAAATATTAATTAAAGCATCTCCAAAGTAAATTTATTTTAAATAATTTCCTTCTTCCCTTCTATTCAATTAGGGAATAGAGAAAAATAATTTAAATTTGAACAGAATATGCCAACTTTCCATGAATCCCGTACAAGATATCACATGCTAGAGTATGGAGCACATCTGTAACATTCAAAATAGTGTAGCTGTTAAAAGTGGAAGCACTAGAATCAGAAAGACCTGAGTTTGAATCTGAGATTTTCCATTTATCAGGTATGTGGCCTTTGATAAATTACGTGGCCTTTCTAGGCTTCACCTTCCTTCACTTGAAATAAAGTAAAAAATATTAACTAGCTCAAAGGGTTCTTATGAGAAATGAAATGAACTACTATATGTAAAACACTTAGTTTAGTGACTGGAACATGAGTAAGTGCTCAAAAATCTACCTAGTTTTATGATTACTATTATTATCAAAAGATTAATGGAAATCTACTTTATTACTGAGATTGAAAATGAAGCTGCTAAAACACAAATAGGATCATTGGTTAAGCATTACCTGCACAGTTTTCTCCTGGATGTCCACAGAGAAGGCCCTCAGTTTCAGGTATTCTGGTTGAATTAGCATCTGCCACAACACAGTGGAGGATCACCAGACCTTCAAGTTCAAAACAGAACCAAAAATAAATTTGGAAATGTACTTAATGCAAATTACTCTATCAAAGCCATGACCCACTTATGAAAACAACAAGCTGTGACTTCCATTTCTAAGCCATTCTCCTGTAACAAGGCAGGGGTGCACAGGTCAGCATGTTAAAGCTCAGTGCTAAAGACAGAATTCTCAAGCCAGATGCTTACATCTAACTTTGCGTTAGTGAGAAAAGGAAATGGAAGGGAAGAGAAGGGAGGGGAAAGGAGATGGCTTGGAAGTTAACTTTTTCTCAAATCAGGCCCTCTTTTTGTCACCTTATAGCCATGTGCCTTAGGGAAGTTTATGCAACTTTCCTGTTTCCTTATCAGCAAAGTGAAGATAATTTTATAGGCATTGCTGAAAGGATCCAACCAGATAAGTATGAAATGCTATTAACACAGTGTCTACCATGTCATCATTGCCCAATAAAAATTGCTCATTATTCCTGGATGCTCATGGTTGCTTACCGAACTGAATTGAATTGGAGAACACATGTAGTCTAGAAATCACTGGCTATACATATAAAGCTGTTATCCAATCAATTCATTTCAGCAAGCATCCATGAGCATCCAGGAATACATGAGCTGGAAAAAACATGCTTTACCCTCAATTTGTCCCAAAGCTACTAAGGCAGATAAGTAATCAAACAATAATTAACCATAATATGAACTAATAGCACTATACCTGGAAACAATAGGTATCTACTAAGTTTAAGAGTCAAATTTTCAAAACGAGTCTTTCAAGAGAGACCTTTTTCTGCCTATGGACTTGGAAGAGACTTTTTTTAAAGAAAGAGGTGGTGTCCAGTATTGGAAGCAGTGAAGAGAAATGGACACTCAAATCCACTGATGATGGGTCTAACGGTTAGGTTCTGGCATCACTTTGGCCAGATGATGGTGCCCATTGTCTGCTCAGGCAAGCACCGGCCTATCTTACTGCAAGGATATTTCATTGCTAGTTAATAAACCAGAAGGCTGGTTTATTAAATGATCAGTCAGTTGATTGCAGCTGTGGATTATATTTACAATCAACTAAGGAAGTGTCTCCCATGAATGAAATAATCCAATCAGCTGAGGACTTTTAGAGAAAATTTTAACTTCTTCTTCAGCCAGTGAGCCTCTCCTTTAGAATTCGTGGAGCCCCATCATTGGAGTTGCCAGCTTCACAGCCTGCCCTACAGATTCTGGGCTCTTACATTCCCATGGTTGGGTGAGACACTTTTATAACTCTCATATTTACTGATATTTCCTGTTTCTCTAGAGAACCTTGACTTATACAGTGGGTGAATGAATACTATTTTTTGGAGAACTATTTAGCATGCTATTTTAAAAGCAAAAACAAAGAAGTGAATGATTATATCCAGTAATCACATTTCTAGTTATTTTTTTCTAAGGGAATAATTCAGTATAAATGAAAACATTTAGCTACATAGGTTGAAATAAAATCATTAGAAGTTACCTTGTGAAAAATAGAGGTTTGATTAAATACATTGAATTATCTTCATACGGTGGGGTGCTATTCCACTGTTATGTTGAAATATTAATAAAACATCGCAATGTATCTTAAGTAAGAGAAGCATTCAGTATGATCTCTGTGTGAACATCTGCGTGTGTATGTCTATTTAAAAAAAATCCTGATAGATAGATAATCAAAAAGGTGGGCAAGTAGATGAGCACTGATTAGGAATAGAATTTCTTCTTAGTTTTGCTTATTTGCATTCTATTTTTTCTGCCACAAGCACATTTTGTGTTGCAATAAGAAAACAAATGATTCTAAATTTTTTTAAATAACTCATAATTTGACCACCCAGTTTCTAGATTTTCACACCTTTTTCTTCTAATAGCAGTTCCCCCTCCTTTCACACATAGAACAAACCAGAAACAAACTATTATCTAGGACTTTCCAACCACAAAAAGAGTATCACTCATCTTCGTAATCCTGATACCTAACACAGAATAAAATGGATATTCAACAAATGTTGAAAAATTAACCAATTGATAAGCAAAGAGTGTTTCAAATTCAAAAGACCCTTTAGCAATTTCTAGTGGTAAATAATGAAAAATAATTTTTCATTTCTAATATATGGGCTTTATTCATAAGGCAGAATACACCAGACACTAGAGTTAATCTGTTCTAATTAAAAACTCAAACAAACAAGAAAGCCCTCTCAATGTCATACGGATTCAACATCTGCAAACTAGAAATGGTGATTCCTTCCTTCTCTGGGGGATTGTAAAAACATAATTTACATTACACAAGTAAAAGCATACTGCTTAACATATAATATACAATTTCGTAAAAAATAACTTAAATACCAGAAGTAAAAGCATACTGCTTAACAACATAATTTACAACTTTTACTCTCATCCTACTCTTTCACACTATCACTTATAATTTAACCCATGATTCCCAAATTTCACCTAAAAAAAGGAGTCTGATTCCATTGAAACGCTGTCTGGGCCCCTGTGACAGGTTGGGGTCTGAGAGCCAGGCTCCTTTCTGCTGAGGCTCACTCTACTTGCAGGTATCATATCAGTTGACAAAAGAAGGTCGCCATCCTCGGAGAGAGTTCCCCTGGGCAGGGACATCTTCATGGAAACCAGACACCACCTGGAGCACACTTTTCCCTTCTCTCCACCCCAGCAATCTACAGATAATAAGATGGCAGCTCATGAGCCAAATCTAGCCCAAAGAACCATTCCTTTGGTGTGCACAGTCCTTAAAAATTGAATCAAGATAGTTCACATTAAACCCGGATTTTCTGCTTCCACTGAAATGACAAAGGGTCTAGCAACACAGGTCTGGGAGCTCCTTCTTGACAACGACTGACTGTCGGCTCCTTTAAATACCACAGCCCCATCGGGCTCGTTTCGCTTATTTTGCTCATTTGACTGCTTGGCCCTGACAGGCATTTGAGTTTGTGATCTTTCTGAAGTGGCTGGGAAATCAGAGAAACACCCACAAAACCATCTACTAAATACTAAAGACTGCTTCAAAGAGAAAGACATTCCCATTCCATCCACAGTTCAACAGATATTTATTAAGCATTATGTGTTTGGTACTGGTGCAAAGCATTGAAGGTTCAAAGACAACACACATTATCACTAACTTCAAGAAGCTCACATTCTGGTAAGAAAGACAAACATAAATCCTTAATGTGTTGTGTAAAAAGCACAATGACAGAGGTAACACAGGAGTAACACAGAGATTGGAGAATCAGCTCTGCCAAGCAGCAAAGACTCCATAGAGAAAGTGATGTTTATGATGAGTTTTTAATGAGGAATAAATGATCTTTTAAAGAGTCAGTTAATAGCTTCTAGAAAATATTGCATAAACAAGAGAACGTAGTCATAATATATTACTTGGTTTAGCAGTGGACAATATTTACATACTAACAATAATGTTGTCATAAAATAATTAGACCACACACACCTACATGCAGAAATTGGTTCTAACTGATTAGTGTTCAAGCTGTGCCACTTAAAAGTTTTCATTATCATCCCTACGCTTAACACACTAGAACTGGGACAGAAAGAAAACTCAATACATATAGTCTAAGCCTGACGAGGCAATAAATAGAATTATAAGAAAATTCTTTAACAATATGATGATGAATACCAGAAGAAGCATCAAAAGAGTCCAAAGTGGTTGCCTCCAAAGAGGTGGGGAGGTAGGAAGGCATGGTGCAAAGATCTGCAATTTTTTTGCTGAAAACCTTTTGGTATTTTGTTATTTTTTTATGTCTCTTTATATTTATCACTTTGTTAAAATAAGAATTAATTTTTAAATAGGATGAATAAAGTTGTAGTTAAGAAGACAAACAGTAACACTGGGGAGGTCCTTCTAAACAAAAGTAAAAACTTATAAAAAGACACAGAGTCATGAAATAACCCAACTTACCTAGCTCATTTGGAGTGTGAGACAGGTCATGATGGAAAGGAGGCTGGAACACTGAAGACCAAGTAGGACACAGAAGGCCTATGTGCCCTATAAATTAGTTTTGATTCTATCATTCAGCTAAGATGGTATCACTGAAGAGCTTTAAGTGAAAAGTAACATAACCATTTTTTTTTTCAATTTGAAAAGTTTGCTTTAGTACCAGTATGGGTAACAGATTGAAATGCAAGAATTGGGAAGCAGGGGAAATATTTAGGAGACCATTTTAATAACCTAATTCAGACATATCTAAACCAAGGTGGTAGCATTGGATATGGAGAACAAATGAATATGAGATATTCACAAAGTAAAATAAAAAAGTATTGGTGGCTGTAGAATAGGGTAGGAAGTGAGGATAAAAGAGGAGTACTGGCTGGGTGGTGATAGCAATCACAAAGATATAAGGTCTACAGGAAGACAAACAGGTTGGGAGGGAGAGAGAAGAGCAGTTTAGGATATTCTCAATTTAAGATGACTGTGGGTAATCCAAGAGATAATAGATGGATATATAGATATGGAACTCTGGAACAAAGTCAAGACTAGAGATTTTGTGTTTTGGAATCATGGAAAATAAGTTGGTAATCAAAGCCATGGGAGTGTATCTCTCAAAAAGCACTGTGAAAAGAAGAAACCTGATTAAGGACAGAATCTTGGAGAATACCAATATGATACAAACAGAAAGAAAAGGGTCCTCAAGGAGAAACTGAAAAGGAACAGGCACAGAATTAAGAAAGCAGAGTTATTCAAGAAGAAACTGATATACAATGTAGTAACTAGCAAAAAAATGAAAGATAAGAACTGAAAAGTGTGCGCTAGATTTGAAAACCAGAAAAGGACTAGTAATATCATGCCAAAGTGGCATGCAGAGTGTGCAAATAATGTAGACTACCCTTTGAATATGTTGGACTGAGAAAGGGAGCTGATTAGTCAATATGTAACAAAAAAGGGAGTTTTTTTTAAACATGAGATATACCGATAAGAAGAAACCAAAATATAGGAGAAAGGCAATGAATAACTGATAAGAAAAGAAGTTGGAGTTCAGAGTAAAAACAGGAAATTTAGCCTGAAAGGCAGGACCTCTTCTGCAATGTTAGCCCTTTGCAGTCAGAATCAGCCAGTCTGGAAAATAAACTTTTATTTTAAGTGAATGGAAAGTCTTTGAAAAATAAGAGCTTAAATGTATTTATATCCTATACATTTTACTTCATTATTTTATATTCTATATGTCTCACAACACTGTTCAAAGAAATCCAAGTTCTGGTCTAAAATGAATGAGAAAACTCAAATGGCTATAATGGATTGCTCAATCTTAGCACTGTTGACATTTTGCTGCAGATAATTCCTCGTTGTGGGAGGCAGTGCATCATAGGATGTTTAGCAGCATTTTGGCCTTTACCCACTAACCAGTAGCTTCCCATTTCCCCCACCCCTAACCCCAATCCCTCAGTTGGGAAAATCAAAAATGTCTCCAGACATTGCTAAATGGCTCTGGGGGAAGGGGAATTGCCCAGATTAAGACCACTGCAATTCTGTCCACTCTGGTTTACACATATTTTATACAAATTATGGCTTTCATTTTGAATATTATCTTATATTCTGAATCAATTTCACAACCACAAAGACTCAAATTTTGACTTCTTAAAAATTTTCTTTAGGGAAGGGACCACTATTTTGTGGAATGGTCACAGGACTTGGTAGTTAATTCACCATCTACCTAGAGCTAAATAACAAGTCATTTTGACTTTTTTCCTCAAGAAAAAACAGGATAACTGGTTCCCTGCTCATCCCATAATATAGTTCATGAAAATGAAACAAAATAGCACATTAAAATAATTTTTAAATATACATTGATAAAAAGAATTATTATGTATTTCAGCAAAAGCATGGATTGTATTTTAGAGACGATGAAAGAAAACAGGGCACTTAAATATGTAAAACAATTAAATTTCCATTCCAAAAGTTCACAAATTATATTAAATTTCAAAATTAGTAAGAAGCTGAGAGATATTAAAATCTAACTATCCCACCAATCAGCTCTCATACCCGGAGAGTTTATCAAGCTCACCTTTAAAATTTCAGTACAAAGACTGCATTCCCTTCCAGAGCATCCAGTTTCAGTAAGACCATTCATTCATTCTTTCAGTTGCATTCATTCATTCATTCAAAAATTTATTAATCACCTGTTTCTAAAGCCCTGTAAATGTTTCCGAATGTCTGGTTTTGTCTTCCTGTAATTTTCCTCTGTTCTTTGGAATCACCTAGAATAAGTCTGAGCCCTCTTTCACAAGACAGATTCTCATATATTTGAAGCCAGCTATCTCCCTGAAAAGCTTTTGTTTCACTGTGTTTTACTTGACATGATCAAGACCTTTTATCAGCCTTGTCATCCTCCCCTAAAAGCGAGGTTGAAATTAAGTGCCATCCTATATGCGCTGGCAAAGACGGAACAGAGAGAGTAGAGCGTGAGCTCCCACGTGGCGGGCACCACATTTTTGGTGATGCAACCTCATAGTATACCGCCTATTTTTAACTGTCACATTAAAACTGGATTTTAATCTGCTAACAATAAAATGGAACTCCAAAATCTCTAGTACTGCTAGGAAGCATGTGTTTATGGGTTTGTTTGCTCCTGTTCTTCTTATTACTGCTGTTCCATTTTGTTTCATTTTCTTTTTTACCTGAACAAATGTTTTTGTTTTTGTATTTGTTTCTACATTTGTCCCTTTTAAATATTATTGTGTTAGATTTCACCTGCCATTCTGATCTTTCACAATCTTTTTGTTTTCTGGTTCTTTCATTCAACCTGTTATCCATACCTCCTTGCTTCACATGACCTTCAGAATTTCTCAGCTGCATTAAAACAATAAAAACAAAATAAAACAAAAAATACCAAGTTAACCGCACTTGCTAAGTGACTGGAAATGAAATCTTCTGGGGTGGGGTTTTAAATATCAATCCGACTCATGAAATGAAGGGAAAAATAAGAGAAAAGAAACCCAATTCTACTTCAGTGAGTCAAAGCTCCATTTACTTTTATGTACTTTGAGGTTCTCAAGTTAAAAATTACAGAATATATTAAAGTATTATCCCCATAAGCCAGCATGGGAAATGAAGTCAGTGGGAACAATACAAGCATTCAAAAAATGCAGCCTGACAAGGAGCATGACACGCTGTCTCAAAGTTACTGCTAATGCTGAGGTAAGCAGCACACCAGCTGGGTCAACTATTTAAAAAGATCACATGTGACCAACCTAAACAGTCATATATGTAGTATTTGCCTCATCTCTGAGCTGAATTTTCCATTTTTAGAGCCAAGTGCATTTTATATTTTAAAAATAAATATAACATTGTCCTGAAACGTCCATTCAACTCTATTCTGATGATGTAGGACATTGTCATAGATGCATGGCAAACCTCGACTTCAGTTTACTATATCCAATGGTTTCTTGTCATATCATAGTTTAATTTTAAGATTTGAACCACTCTCCCTGTTCCATTAGAAAATCCAGCTGTAAAGTGTATCAGAATTTGTCAACCAATGAATATAAGTAGAAATTAGAAGAATATTTCATTGACAAATCCCTGAAATTTCATTTATATTAGAGAGAAACAGTAAAAATTAATGGAAAGAAGAATGGGTTTAGGGTCTAACAGAGTTGGATTTGAGTCCTTGATCTACTTTTTAAATACTAGCCATGTGACTAACTTTCTCAACCATTGAGATTCAGAGTCCCTATTTGTAAGCTGAGATCGGTAATATCTAATTATATGGTTGTTGTGAAGATTTAGCTATGGGTCCAAAGAAAGGAAAAATATGAACTTTTAACCTTGGTAATGCCTAGCACAGAGTAGGCACTCAATAAAATAACAACTACAAGAGACCTGAAGTAAAGGAAGACGAATTCTAATTACTCCTGGTAAGAAAAATAGATTTTCACACTTATGAACGGATATTGACAAATTTCTACATTTATGGCATGAATTGGCTTATGTTGAAAATATGTTTACAATATAAACTACAAAAGATAAATATACACATTTCTACAATGTATTTCTGTGTATGTTTTTAGAGAGATATAACTGTATTTTAGTTTTTCCACATGCTGTTTCTTTCCAGAGTTTTTAAAAGAGATATGAAGTGATATGCCTCAGTTGATTAATAGACATACAACATTTTCCAAATGTGTGGTTCTTTGTATTCTCAGTATAGTTCTACCAGTGACTCAGGGTTCTGTTTTTGTCAATCAGTATTACTAATTCAGTGAATTGGTTAAGTGATTCAACAATACAAATTAGCAGATAAAATCAGGACTTAGATTGCAATATCAAACAATCATGTGCATTGTAAATCATGTCTCCAATTTCTGAAAAATGAAAGTCATTAATTTTTTTTAAAGTTTTATTTGAAGCTAAGGAGTAAATATTTTAAATGTTTGGAGAATTTCTCCATTGTATCTTATTGTTAAAAAGAAAAACAATCTTGAGTGTGCATTCTATATATAAACTGTATTTTTCAGGTTCTAAAAGAGAACACATCTAACTTGGAGTTGGAAAAAATCAGCAGTTGGAAACACTACTATGCAGTGTTTAATGTTGGACTTGGGGTTGGTTGAAGGAAAAACTGTGAAATAGATGAAGTTTGATATAAGTATTCCCTTCCTTTTTTTCTAAAAAACTCCTTTTCTATCATTTTTTTCTTTTTTTCTTTTGGCTTTTTCTGTCCTATAAACCAGCATCCTTATATGTTTTAATTCCACCCCCAAAAAAACACAGCTCTTTAACATATTTTTTGTGTATCTGCTTTCAAAGAAAATCTATAAGGAAAGAATCTGCTTAATTCAAAAGATATACTCTAGAATCAAGAGTGTCTCAACCTGGGTCTTCTAGAAAGCAATCTCTGAGATACAGATTAAGGGGTTATACTTTTTCTGGTACGAAGTTAAGACTATGAGAATAAAAAAAAGGAAATGAAAGCAAAGAAAGGGGCAAAACAATGCAATGCATGCAATCATGATGCTGGGTGCAGCTTCAGAGTGAGACATAAGAGACATACAGGAGACATCACATGGCACATTTAAAGGGTTCAAAGAAGCACTGCATTTGAAGTAGTTCACAGAAGATAGAACAAAGGAGGAATACATTTGCTCAATTACTTACATCTCCCATTTCCCATTGGACAAAATTCATCCCACTGTGAACTAACTATTGCAAATTCGTACTCCTTCATGAGTAAGGAGGTCAGAAATCATGCCCTGCAGCATGGTATTTCATCCAAATCTAAAGAGAGGAATGACCTGTGATCAAGAGAAAGTAAGGAGGTAATTGAAGGGCTCCTAGGAGGTGCATGATATTTCTGTCTGAACAAAGTGAGGATTTTTGGCATCAGGGTATCTTATGGGGAGTGATATTCCAGGCCAAGGAGAGTTTTTCTAAGGTCTCTCAACAGTTCTCTACACTGTTGGAGAACTGCCTATTCTATAAAAATACAAGACAGACTTCTGGATTTTTTAGGTCTAGAAGGGGAAGCAGAGACAAAAGCAGAGAAAAACTAAGAGGGTCTTCACAAACAGTTTATGTTCATTCAAATCAGGAACGTAAAATGTCAGCTCCTTCTTCCTCCAATGTAAAACTATTCTAAATGGTAGAAACAGTATCTTGGTGTTTGAGGAAGGCTAGGAATGATGGATAATGCTAATTTTTTAACTCATAAAAGAAGTCCACTATCTTATATTTTTTAAAGCCCAAGGAGGGAAGGAACTCAGCAACCTGTCATAAGTAAACTAATTTCATATATTTGAAAACTGTCAATACCACAATAAAGCCTTTGTCAGCAAATCAATCTTTTTTTTTACCATTATCTTTATTAAGTCTGTGACAAGAGTGACTAAATTGAATGGAACCTCAAAATAACCTAGAGCTAGATTTCTTAGAAATCATCAGTTGTCAAAACTGAACTTTTTGATTCCCATTCCTTTATGATCAGAACAAACCAGACACTCAGAAATTGTAGCACTCTAAATGAAAAACTCTGGCCTCCCTGAATTTCCATAACAGTTCAAAGAGAGGAGGCAAGAAACTAAGAAGAACAATTTGTTATCAAAGAGGGATTAGCCAAATGCAAAGTGAGAAAGAATATGGGAATTGGCCTCTGGATTCAGTGGTAACACAGCCTCTGACCCCTGAGTGAACAGTCCATCAGACTTTAATAATGGCAAATAAAAGAACATAGAATTTCAGAGTAGATGCTTACCCAACCTGAAAAAGACCCAGAATTCAGACTCTTAAAATGAGGTAGAGTAAACCAATCCAGCTTAACATGAATCCATTATTCTCTTTATCAATAAAACTATTTAGAGAGACCAGTAATATATATAAAGAAATACTAGGCAGCATACTCTAAGTGCCTGGTGTATTCTATTGTAATTACAGAAAGACGCAATGTGGTGTGTTGGAGAAATCATAAGGAAAGTTTCACAGAACTTGGGAACTGAACTGAACCAAAAGCAATTACATAAAAACAAGCTTAGTGTGTTTCGGAGAAAATGAGTAAACTGTCCAGTTGGAGTGGAGAATTATACAGAAAAGTATTAGGAAACAAGGGCCTTCTTGATGTGTGTGGTGTGACTGTGAAATAATCCAATTGATTTTCTGTGTGACCTAAGAAAATAAGACTCATTAACACATAGTCACAGCACATTTTTCCAAATGAAGCTTCGCAATGCCTGCTCACCACATCCTGAAAGACACATTCCCAGTTAAGAATCTTTCTGGTCTAGAAAACCACTCAATAACTATTTAATAGTGGTGAATGCTGTTGTGTACAAATCATAAGAAAAAACAAGGTGTATTTCCTCTGTCATGCTTTTGGAAAGGCAAATGGGAAGGTTAGCTTATTATTTTTATGTGCATTTTGAGCTTGTACCTAAATCATGCTTAGAATCACTGTTCTGACCCTCCACTACAAGATGACTGTCATTTATCTAAAAATGAGTAAGGTATTTTCTCACAGAAGTCTTCTACCACAGGATGACAATGTTATAAATAATTATCTCCCGAAATAACATGACATTTTTTTGTCAACATAATTTGTTAGTTAGAGTTGTGTAGTTTTTTTTCCCCTTCACAATAAGATCCAGCTGATACTTATTATCTTAATAGAGAGTAAAATATAAAGAGTACAGAGTATTGAAGGCAAAAACTGACCATGGGGTATGAAATTGGTATAATATCCTAAGATAAAGGTCATGAGAAGACACAGTCACTGAACCCAGTTTGGGGGGAAAGCTCAAGCAATTTCTTCAAAATTTTTCACCTTTGGTTTCCCAAGTCTCTAAATGCCCTGACATTTCTGTCATTCCCAGAGAAGTCTGCTGATAGTGCCGTTAGTTTAAAACTGTATCTTATGGCCTCCAAAGCATTCCCAAAGTGCAATAACATCATCTTAGATTCTTAGAGACACAAGAAACCCTGAACCTCCTTGATTTATCTCCATCCTCACATAGGAATCACTTCTATACAATTCCCTATAAGTGCCATCCAGAAAATGACAATATCCAGGTGTGGAAACTCACCACATCCTAAGGCAGTTGTTTCCATTTTTAAGCATCTCTACTTGGGAGAAAATTCCTCTTCAATTAAGATGAGAGCTGTCTTTCTGAAATTTCAGTTCATTAATTCAAGTTCTGCCTTCTAAACTAACATAGGAATTCTACTAAGACAAATTTTCAAATATTTGAAGTTGGCTATCATAAACTAAAAATTTTCTCTTTTGACCCAACTTCTAACCTCTCAATCATTTTTGTAACCTTGTCTCTGGTCTTTCAAGGGCACCAACCATTTCCTCCTAGCTCATTCTCCAGTGACCTCTTATTGAGCCTCATCCTCCTACATCTTCACTGTATTTGATGTGGTTGACCTTTTCAATTCTTCCATCTAAATCCACCTCCTTTCTTGACTTCCTGACTTAGCCTTCTTTTCCCTTTCCTCTGCCAGCTCTTTTTCTGCCTCCCACATCATAAATATGAGTGCCACTAAGACTCTATCTTTTGCTCTCCTGTTTATAATATCATTCGATCTCACAAGGTATCCATGGACTCATTGTTTGAGCAAATATTATCGAGGATTTATCGTATGGCAAGCACTGTGCTAGAACTTGAAATTATAATCAGTTAAATAATTCATTTCCATTTCAAGCACTGTTTTCTAATAAGTGATTCTCCAAACTAGCTGGTCATTTGTATCTTCTTGGGAGTATTTTTTTTTCAGTGAACTTTTTACTTTGGAATAAATTTAGATTTACATAAAGTTTCAAAGTACTGAACATTGCTGCACACCCCTCACCCAGTTTCAGTTTCCTATAATGTTACCATCTTACGATATCATGGTACATTTATCAAAGCCAAGAAACCAACATGGGTTCAGTATTATTAACTAAACTCAAGACGTCATTTTGTTTTCACCAGTTTTTCCATTAATGTTCCTTTTCGGTTTCAGAATCCTTCATTTCCTCTGGTCTGTGACAGTTTCCCCAAGAGTCTTGCCTTGTTTTTCATGACCTTGACAATAAGGTATATTGGTCAGATATTTAGTAGAATGTCCCTAGATTGGGATATGACTGATGTTTTTCTCTTGACTAGATAGAAGTTATTGATTTTGGAAAAGAATACTATAGAGGGAAGTGTTCTTCTCATCACATCATAGCAGGAGGTACATGACATCCACAAGGCGTCATTGTCCCTTCTCCTTGAGAGTCTTTAAAATTTAGATTTCTGGGTGGTTGCTGTGGCTCAGCAGGCAGAGCTCCGACCTGCCATGCTGGAGGTCTGGAGTTCGATCCCTGGTGCCTCCTGCCCATATGCAAATTTTTAAAAAGAAAAAAAAAAATTTAGATTTCTAGGGACATTCCAACGAGACTTTAATAGGTTGTGGAAAGGCCTTAAAAGCTATACATTTTACATTCCTTGGGAGAAGAGTCATATTTGGGTTCCAAACTTCATATTTCCAAATGCTCATAGGACATATGAATGTCTCAAAAGCATTTCAGATCTCCCCAACAAAAGCAGCTCTCTTTCTAATATGGTATCATAAATTCTATTTTTCTCTCAGCTTAGCCATTTTGAAGACAGCTTTAATTTTCCCCTATCCTCCTTCCCTAACACATTGCTTGCCATTATATCCAATGAAATACTACTTTGAAGTATTTATTGAATTTTATTCTTTCTCTTCATTCACATTGCTACCACCTTGGTTCAGATATTCTGGGCTACATAGCAACAGCTTCCTCCTTACTTGCTCCTTACTCTCCAGTCTCTCCTTACCTGATCCATCTTGCACTCTAAAATCAGTGCCAAGCCATTGCCTTCACATACTATACCCCTACTGAAAATACTACAGCTAAGACATTTGGGGAGCTGGGGGGCATGGGCTGGCTCTGAGAATCAAAGCTAGGTCTCAGGCATGGCAGGCGAGAATTCTCCCACTGAGCCAACATTGCATTGCCCTGAAAATACTACAATACTTGCTTATTATCTATTATTCGATTCACAAGAAGGAGACTCTCTGAGTTGGAGTAAACCATGTGTCTTTAATGTTGTAGAATGGAATTGCCACAAAATAAGGCGGTATTTGGGGTGATCTTTTGATGAAAAGAACGAAGTGCTTTCCCTTGTTGGGTTTCTCTAAGTATTGCTTGGTCATGATTAAGTGCTCTTGAATTTGTCATCTTGGATTAATCTCTTTTTAAAGATTCTGAGGTTACTTTAAGATGGGCCCAGGCTACCTCTTGATTTATGAGCCATCACCAGCCTTAGAAGTCTTAGTAGTACATAGTTAGGGACAAGAGAAAAAGGACCATAAAATAGACCATCCAGGTCTGCCTCTAATCTATGCCAGAGCAAGGGGCCAACTCTACACCAAGCTTTAGGTTATAAGGAAAAAGAGAGTCTGGATATTTTCACAGTATTCAAACAATTTCCCAGAGTAAGAGAGAACATAACATTTTAAGGTAAAGTCTTCACTTGTAATGACAAGCATAAATTTATCTAAATTACAAAAGAAATTCCAGTGTCTAGGAAATTCTACAGAGATGGCACTGCATCGAAATTTGAGGATGCAGTGACTAATGTCCTTGTTCCAGAAATCAGGTCCTTATCAAGTCAAGATTTCCCTCAATATGATATAAAATTAACTTTTGTTTTAGGCATTTGGGTCTCCTCAATCTCTTCTGTACACACACAAAAAAATGGTCATTATTAATTTGTCCATCTTGTACTCAATCTTCTGAATTTTCTCCTATTTTTTTCCCTCCACCTCTATTATAGAAGAACTCGCTCAACATTCAACTTCCTTGGTGAATTTTCCCCAATCACTCCAGCCCATAATTTTACTTTCTCTGAGATCATATTTAGTCTGTATTATGTAATTTAAACTTTGTTAAATACTGAATTATTGCGCAGTGTTTACCCATGGTGAATTTTTTTTATTCACTATAGTGTAAACTCTTTTGAAAAAAAAAAATGTCTTATACTTGGACAATTCTCCTGAAAGCTTAACACAGTATTAAACATACTTTATAACACTATTAGACACAGTTTAAAATAGTCAATTTAAAATGCTAAAAAGTTTTATATCTGTCTTCCTCGTTATTATGTTTTAGAAATAAAGAACATACTCTCCATTGACCCACACAGTACTATGCCACAGGAAAGTCATGCCTTTGGATAAGTTAATATTTTACTGATGGTGATAATCAACACCTAACATCATGAGAAAATCTAACTCCTCCTTGTCAACCTCGTAAGCGAAACTAGGCACAACTGTCACTTCAGTAAGGAACTAACAAAAATGAGTCACTATTAGCAAATCCAAAGCCCTTAAATATGCACACAAAGAGTTGTGTGAAAAGGTGAAGGGTTCTTAGTCTCTAATTATGGAAGTTATGAAAGCGTGTGTGTGTGTGCATGCATGTGTGTGTTATGCGCAGTACTGACATTACAAAGCTTACATTAAGATCTTTTGTGGGGTGGGCCACGGTGGCTCAGCAGGTAAGAATGCTTGCCTGCCATGCCCGAGGACCCAGGTTCGATTCCCGGTGCCTGCCCATGTTAAAAAAAAAAAAAAAAGATCTTTTGTGATGTACTATGAGAAGCTACTGCTCTAGGAGGACTCCCTGAACTATCTGCCCTCAGATTCATTCATTCAACTAATATTTATTGAGTATTTATAATGTATAGACACCATTCTAGGCACTAAGAATATAACTGTGAACAAAACAAAATTCCCTGCCATCATGGGATTACATTCTAATGGAACTGTTCAGAGCCCTGTTGAAAGCATGTTTATGACTGGGCAGATTCCTGCCTTTTTTTCTTTATTTCCCTTCAATGGCGAAAAATATGGAAACTTCCTTTAATCAACACTAAAACTCCAATTTGCTGAATGAACACATTGATTCTAGTCCTCCTTTTCCAGCTAATATTTATGTAATAACTCTAATCTTGTCTAGTCACAAAGTTGAGAATATGAGTAATTTGTGGAACACTTACATGCCAATTCTTCTGTAAAAATCTTTATCCGCATTATCTGACTTTATCCTCAAAACAACCTTATGTCCCTGGTAGACAGGTGAGATTAATATTATCAATATATAGATGAAAGAATAAGGCACATTGAGGTTAAATAACTAAATCAAGATTCAGGACAATTATTGTGGAACAACTTAGTGTTTACGTATGGTTGTTTACGCTTTAAAATATAAAAAAATATTCTTTTCACAGAAGAAAACCTTTACCAAAAAATTTATTTTCAATTTTTTTGATATTTAGAGCCTAATTTTGTCATTGTATCTTCATCTAATGTTCCAAAATGATCATTTTATTTATTTTTAATTAAGGCAATTATTTGTACAATTCAACTAAATGGCACAATCCCATTTTAGTGAGATTTCCTAAAATATCATTGATTTTGTAAATATTTCATTTTACTTTACTAGTGCAGGTCAACTTATGAAACTAATTCATCTTAAGGTGTTGGGTTGTGGCACCAATGCCAGAAAAGTATCTTAAATCTCTTCATTACATAATATTAGTATCAAAATTGGCACGTGTGAAGAACCTATACATATATAAGAGGCATGAAGCAATCTGAATCTCCAACAAGAATGTAACAAACAGAAAAAGTGGACTTGCAACTTGCAAAACAAAAGTCCCCTTTGTGAAAGGATCTCTAGCATTTCCGGCAACAAATCCCATATAACAAGAGATGAAGAAACATGTTCTTCTACAACATCTCTGAGTCATAAGCCACTGTTTTGCTAGTAATAAATAGAAATGTTTTCTTTATTGAGTTTTTTGTCTTTTAAATGACTGGACATAGTTGCACCAACAATCACCTGCATTCATTTATTCATTTTACGATTATATTTTGAATTCCAACTATGTTCCAGGCACTCTTTATGCATCCTCTCAAAAGTAAATAAGGCTAAGTGAATAAACATATCCATAATTTTGCAAGGAGAGAAATGTCTTATTAGTAGCTCATCTTGTTATAGTCAACTAATTTAGGCACTTTGAATAAGATCATTGCTATACTCTCCGTTACTGTTTTGGAATTAATGTTTCTAGGTTATAGGTTAGATAAATAATATAATATAGCATATTATATGGGGAAAACGTAAAGAATTAATGAAAGTATTTAATGCCTATTTGATTTGACCTTGCTGATCTTCAAAGTAGGCTATTGTTTAGTTGATGTGAATTAAAATTAAATATTCCATCTCTCTCCAACCACTTAAAAATATCTTTCCTTAGTTCTCTACATTCTAGCAATTAGAAATTCATTTGAGCTGCCAAGAGTCATTTTTAAAGATGCAAATATGCTGAGAAGGCCAGAAGTCATTAGCACTTTGAAGTATACCCATTTTAATTAAATTGCTTTCCTCTTATATTTTACTTAGAAGCACTCAAGACCAACTGGTCTCTGGATCCTTTATGGATCCAGTAACAGCTGGGGTCCTTTGTCACTTAAGATGGATCAATAGTAAATGAAGCATAAAGGCAGGATAGGGTAGGATTGAGAGCAGGACTTTTGGAGTCATACAGACAGAGTTTGAGTCCCAGCACTGTAGTATGACCAAGGGAAAGTTAATCTCTCAAAGTATTAGTTTCCTCATCTATCAAGTTGTGTTGTTAATAATAACACCTACCTCCTAGAGATGTAATAAGTGTTAAAGAAGATTCAGCCATCCTCTACTGGGTTCCCTGAGATAGAGATTAAGTCCCAATACCCTAAGGTTTTGTACTTAGCAATTTAATTTATTTCCTATATATCTACAATGGTACTGTGTACCTTCCTTGGGACAATTGAGAAAATAGTCATTTAAAAAAGGGTGCTGCATGACAGCACTCTTGTGGAATCCAGGTTAAGAAAGGATGTGAGGATCAACAGCAACTTGGCGTGTGGGAATCACTTTAAAAATTACCATTACTATTATATATAGGGTAAGTTTAGCTAAAAAAAAAAAGCCAGCATAAAAGAAGTAGGAAGCCACCTCACTGCGTGATGATGAAATCACTGTATAACTTTAGTAACTCCAGAACTTAGTTGTGCAGTAGGTTTTTCACACACATAAGAAAATTGCTAATCTCAAATGGATGCTCAGGACTACTTCATTTGAAGCATTGTGCACTGTCACAGAAAAGGTGAGTTAAGAATATTTTTAACTTGTATATATGAATGACATTACTAAATGTTTGCCTGAGAAGACGATGACTGACTTGCAAAATTAAGAGGTATAAGTCACAACCTCTGATCCCCATGAAGGCTCTTGCCTCTTATCGCCTATCTGAGGAAGAAATAGTCTGAGTAAGAAGGTGTCTTTTGTCATGCAAATATTTGCAAGCATTTGCACCAGTTACATAGTGCCTTTGTTCATAATAGATGCTCAATAAATATCTCTTGAATGAATGGAAGATGCAAGATGCACAAGAGAAATTACCTCACTCCTACCCTCCAAAGCCCTTGGCAGTAAAGAAAAACCCTTTATCAAAAAGATACAATATTGTGCTCGCTTCGGCAGCACATATACTAAAATTGGAACGATACAGAGAAGATTAGCATGGCCCCTGAGCAAGGATGACACGCATTTTCGTGAAGCGTTCCATATTTAAAAAGAAAAAAAAGATACAATATTGAAGCCAAATACATTTTCTGTTAACCTGTTTACATTTACTTATAGACTTTAATATAAGATTATCACAGTTAGTATCCTCTAAAACATTGTGAGTTTAAAAAGTCTTGTGAACTGACCTGAGAACCTACTCGCCAATCATGGAGCGTTGCTTAAAAAAGTTTCAAACTATCCAACATGAACATGAACTTTTAGAACACAAACTATTAGGAAGTTAATTTAGCCTTCACTAAAATTAACAAGATTATGATTAACTGGAACCATGGCATGTCTTTAGAAAGCTAGCAAATGAAAATGTTGCTCAAAATGAAGTCACCATAGGGTGTTCCCTTCTTTTGGCAAGGAAGAAGTTACGGACTGACTTCTTCATCAATTTAAGAGTCATAACTACATACAAACTAAGGTTATATTCCATCACCCATAATCCTCAGAGATGCAATTAATTCTAATGGAATTATTTTTCAAACACAATAACAAAGCTGAAAAGATATTATCCAATATCCCTTTTTCGGTAGTTCTTTCTCAACCTGTTAACAACTGAAAAGTTAAATAAGAGACAGTTGAGAAATATAGGCCCTTTTAGAAAAAAATGGGATTAAGTGGTTCAAATTTTCTACTGACTCTGAAAATTATTTTAAATAGTTTTAGTAAAATAAAAACAAATCAATTTGGCATACAGAATATCAATGACATTTTATATCATATAATATAGTGTTATTGTAATAGATTTAAAATAGCATAGAATTAACAATTATAATAATTATTTTATAAAATATTATTTTTCTATTTATTCCACCTTGCTCAATAGGAACTTTAGGATATCCTTTCTCTAGAACTTGATTAAATCTTTAGACATTCACTCTGTATTGGTCTGTATATAACAGACCTTCTAGGAACCATTTGAATGCCTGTTCCTTTTTTCCATTCCAGTGTTGTGTTCATAGCCTTCCCAACTCCATAACTCAAAGCCTCCAATTCCCATTTCCTGCCTCCCAGGCCTTGCCCATTTACCTAAATGCTAAAAGTTTTGGATAACCTTTACTTAGTAACTCAACACAACAGAACTAGTATTAGATGAGTAATAACTCTAGTTCAGTCCATTAACATCACCCCCCACTAGCCCCTCCTTCACAAGCCTGTGCAGCCTTCCTTCTAACCATGCCAAAATTCTCCAGGTTTACTTTTCCTGGACTTCCTTTGACAATGCCATGGCTACAGTATTTTATGCGTGCTTGTACATGTATGATTTAACCATAAAATACACTGACTAACTAATTATGAATATATATCAGTGCACTGGCAAATTATATTTACTATATTATCAATTTATAAGTGATTGATGTATAATACATGGTTGATAATTATGTATGTATATGATAAGTTATATGGATTAATTTTCTATTCATTTACAACAGATTATTAATATAATAGTGATGCATTAACCATATAAGTACTTAACTTATTTATTATAGATACATATCATTTATGTTTATGTTAAATTGATCTATAATATACACAGTCAATCCCCCTGTGGTATGTGTCCTTTTTCTACCTCCAGTCCTTCTTCTCTCTAAAAATTCCTAAAAAGAAGGGTACATAATTTGCAGATTTTGGAATGAAAATTACCTTGTATCGATCCATTTACTATATGCCAGATGTTTATATGGATAACTAACATTTATGCTGGGGCTGTGGACACGTTGGTTAAGAAGAGAGATGTAGGCTGTGACTCCCAGAGCATACGTTTGAATCATCCTTAGGGCAAGAGCCATTCATCTGCCCTCTCATACTCATTCACCAAAGGAGATATTTTTGGAAACGTGTCAGTATCATGGCTTGAGCCTAAACTTTATTGAGCCTGGGACTTTGACTTGTCTAGGCCCTTCTTAGAAGGGAAAAGCACTAAGGTATGGTTCAAAGATCAGGTAGATGATGGGGTACAGCGTGGTACCTGTCTGTCCCTTTGTTCACTAGCCTCGTTCCCCTTTCAGCACTTATTCTGTGTCCTGGCATGAGCTGATTACAATAAAAGAGTGAGAAAAAGCCAAGATGAGGTTTTCCCACTTGGCTTTCTGTTAGATCTAGGGAGTACAGGAGTCCAGGAGTTAGCAGTTTGGACAAAGATGGGACAGTGCCAGAAGCTTGGGCCCTTGAAACAGACATGGCAGGTCAAGCACTGCCAGCTGCACTTTCAGTGGGCATAGCAGAGCATGGTTGCAATAACCGAGTCTTCCAGAATTGCTTGAGAATTTCTACACAATTGAGAATGGAACAATAGCCGTGCAAGTGTGGCTTGAAACACCTGGGATATTTGAAGAGGAAAAAGAATTTCTAGTGATCTTTTAAGCCAGAGGCACAACAGGGCAAGTCCCAAAGTTCTTAAGTGTTTGGAGCTTCAATTACTTTCATTTTGTACAATGGGAATTTTACTTGCTGCCACGTACCTGCTTTATGAAACTTGAAAGATAGATATTTTAAAGCATATTACATCAAGAATACTTTTATATTCTCAAGCAGAACTTAAATCAACTAACAAATATCAGTGTCACAGATTTTGCTATGGAGGTTAACTTTTTTATTTAAACATTCTTGACCAGTCTTCTTTTAAACTCTCTTAATTTGGCTTCCTGGATTCCACTTGCTTCTGTTTCCCTTCTACTTCCCAGAGAACTGCTTTGCTCACTTTTGTTAGTTCCCAAATTGTTGGTTTTTCCTAAGGGGTTTTTCTCTCCTAATTTCTTTGGCCTCTGACAAGATTCTTTCTAGGACATGTCTACCTGAATGTGAATGTCACCATATCTCAATCTCATCTACTCTCCAGACTCCTATTTCAGACTATCTCGTGAGGAGGCTGTTGAGGAACCAGTGGACACCTCAGGCTCAATATATTGTATTCATCTCTCTGAAGCTCCTCAACATACTTCTACTAAACCTAATAACAAGGTTACCTAAATCGTAAACCTAGAAAACATCAATAATTCAAGTGTTCCCTCACTCACAACATCCAAATAGTCACCAACTCCTAAATAGTTTTATCTTTTAAATAATTCTGTCCTATCTTTGTGCCATTGAAGCCTTCATAACTTTGTGTCTGAATTTTTGTATCAAACTCCTAAGTATTTTTCCTTTTTCCAAGCTCATTTACATGTCACCAAATAACTTACATTTCATATGTAAAGTGAAAATCTTATCACATTTCTCTCCATTTAAAAAAAAACAGTGGCTTTGTATCTTTTAGTAAATATCAAACTAGTTATCATGATATCCAAGGTCATTTGGGATGTGTTTACAATTGTTATAGCCTTAAATTCTATCCCATTTTTGTTTATATTACTGTATATATTCCATAGTTTACTTAAGTTTCACTCTTGGTGTTTGTTCTAGTTTACTAGCTGCTGGAATGCAATATACCAGAAACAGAACGGCTTTTAAAAAGGGGAATTTGATAAGTTGCAAGTTTACAGTTCTAAGGCCAAGAAGATGTCCCAATTAAAACAAGTCTATAGAAATGTCCAATCTAACCAAGGAAAGATACCTTGATTCAAGAAGGCCGATGAAGTTCAGAGTTTCTCTCTCAAGTGGAAGGGCACATGGTAAACACAGTCAGAGTTCCTCTCTCATCTGGAAGGGCACATGGCAAACACAGCATCATCTGCTAGCTTCTTCTCCTGGCTTCCTGTTTCATGAAGCTCCCCGGAGGCGTTTTCCTTCTTCATCTCCAAAGGTCACTAGCTGACGGACTCTCTGCTTCGTGGTACTGCAGCATTCTCTGCTCTCTCTGAGTCTCTCATTCTCCAAAATGTTTCCTCTTTTATAGAACTTCAGAAGCTAATCAAGACTCACCCCAATGGGTGGAGACACGCCTCTACGTAATCCATTTTAACAACCATTCTTGATTAAATCACATCTCCAGGGAGATGATCTAATTACAGTTTCAAACATACAATATTGAATAGGGATTAGAAGAAATGGCTGCCTTTACAAACTGGGATTAGGATTAAAACATGGCTTTTCTAGGGTACATACATCATTTCAAACCAGCACAGTGTTGTACGGTTTTATTTTTTTTTAAATGTTTACTCTGGTAACATAAATACAACCTGAAATTTCACATTTTGTCCACTTTCAAATATGCAATTCAGTGGTGTTAATTATATTCACAATGCTGTGCCACCATCACCACCATTCATTATCAAAACTTTCCCATCACCCCAGAGAACTTCCACACCAATTAAGATTAACTCCCCGTTCCCCACCCACTTAAAAGTCATTCTTAAGAAAAGAAACATGAGCTTCACTGATTGTTATTTCAGTTTTAGTTAGTATATACATTTGGATGAGAAAGAGAAATTGAAAACAGAGTAAAAAAAGAATTACTGGATTTCTGCAAGATTAAAAAAAAAAAACACTTTAAACAAAGTTATTGATCCTTGTTTCTCAAAGAAACAAGCACCCATGATTCTCCCTGCCACGGCAAAGTTCGCAGCTCATTACAAAGTAAATGGAAGACAACTCTTATAAAAAGGTTTTCTTTTAAACTTTCCAATGAAAGTGTTGGTTAAAGTTGTAGAATATCTAGCTTTAGTGAACCTTAGCCTTCATCTAATGTAACCCCTCCATTTTACAAATGAAAACTAATGCCCTGAAAGAAAGTTGTAATTTACAGACCATCTCAGAGCCAGAGGGTGGCAGAGCTAGAACCAGGTCTGCTTTCTGCTCACCTCTGGTTCTCAGCATGGTTTCCCCTGCATGCACATACACACGCGCGCGCGCACACACACACACACACACACACACACACACAAATCGCATTGCTCACATTCTTTTCAAAAAGTAAAATAATAATAATAACAATAATAATAATAATGAGACAAATCAGAAATAGCACTTGAAAGTAAACGGTATATGATAGAAACAGGATCACTTTATGGAAACTTTGATGTAAAGATTATATCCTTTGGCGTTTTGCAAGGAGTAGAGCTTTTAGGGGATCTAGAGACCAAATTCAAGAACCTAAGCTTATCCTTCAACAGAAGTTTAGTACATTTTGATTACCCCGAGTATATATTAGCATAGGATTAGAGTTTTCTTCCACTTCTGCCTTTTGATAAGCATTGAGGAAAGAATAAAATACTGTGTGAGTACTAAAAAGGGGAAAAATCCCCATCAACCTTGAATAATCATTTCTACCATGACATTCCTGCTGGCATTTCACCCTGATTTAGGCCCAAATTAGCTCATGACTGCATTATATCTATGAGACAATCAGGTCCTCTGGCTCACCGTCCCCCTTTCCTCCTCCCACCCTGTACCCACCTCCAGATTTACCTTCTCAAATCACTACTTGCATTATGTTACTCCCTTAATTAACCTTTTTTTTTTGATTAATAGTGTGGCTGCCTCTTGTCTGCCTCTCCAGTCAAGCATTCTCATTCCCATTACCAAAGCTTCACTCTATGCTATCCCCCCTTGTCTACCTATCCTCTCTCTTCTCTACTCTTGCACATCTTACCTAAGCTTCAAGGCTTAGGTAAGGACCCCCTTGTGTCCTCCATGAATCCTCTCCACACCCCTCCATCCCTCACTGCAGAGAGCTCTCTCCTCTACTTTAATAAATTTTTTTCTTAATGTTTCATATCTGTTAGTCTTGCCTGGCCAACTAGAACATAAGATCTTTGAGGGCAGGAAACATATTTTAGAAATCTCTTGAGCCTTCTTTCCACACCCACATACTGTGGCATTTCAGTGACTACAGCAGGTTCTCAGTAAGTGCCTTCTGACTTCTTGAGGACAGTCCAGACAAGGTCGAGAATAAGAATGCCGATTATATCCAAGCAACCAGTAATGGCTACTAAGAGCATCAATAGTGTTCCTCAGCCTGAATTTCAGATTCATCATTTTCTTCCTGCACTGCACACTCCACTACTAAATTGTTACTGACTAATTTCCTCTGAATGTTTGTGAAATCAGTCTAGAGCCATGGTCTTAAGTCTGATCCACTTCTAACCAAGTTCATGATATCGTTTTTGGCCACCTCTCTTACTCCAAGAACACAGCCAAATTAAAGTTTTCATTTAGATCCCACCTCTTTTCTCTCCATAAGAGACATTCTCATCCCTTTTCATTTGTGGTGACCTCTTCCCCCGTTCAAAGGTAGGGGTGATGTCATGCAGACACTTCAGGTGTGGTAACGCTCCTCTCCCTAACATCCCCTCACAGCTAGGACTATAAAAGATAGCTGGTTTCCTTTCCCTTCATTCCCTTCAAAAACACCACCATGCAAAGGGTAATAATGCCTTGAATTGGTGGAGTCTTCTCATCTCACTGCCTTCCTCCTATTTTCCTACATGAGAGGGCCAGAGAGCCTCGTTTCCGGCTTCCTAACCCTTCCCAGCACCTGAAGTTCCAGCTTCCTCCAAGGAACCTGTTGGGTTCCCGGCACCTACTGCCCTTCAAAGTGAAGTTTTCCTTCCTGCAATTTCTCCTTAAAATAGGAAATAACATATTCCAAGTAAAGCATCTATTTGCCTCATTGATATTGCCCTCACTGAAATATTTCATTTACCTTTCCTGTTTCTCTATCAGCAACGGGAGATTAAGGTCTCAGAAGATGGGTCCTCTTTTCTCCCTTTCATCCTCCCAACTGAAATGGGTACATTAATTCATTCCCAGAGGGCCTCTCTCCTCTCCGTCTCCCTCTCCCCCTCTCCTTACCCCACTTTCTCACACAGGCACAGGCGCGCATGCACACACCAGGTAAATGCTCTCCACCGTACCCCGAGCTCCCCGCCAACACCCTAAATCAAATAACTCCCTTTCCTCTGCGTCGCGCGGGATATCCTTCTTGGTCCAGCTCCAGCACCACTCCTTTAGGGGATTTCCCTCCCACCACTCCTCCCTGCCCAGCGCAGCTCCCCCTCTTGACTCCGAGGGCAGCCCCTGTCCGGCACCTCCCAGCCCTCGGCTCAGCTCACTCGTCGGCAGCTGTTTGCGGGCAGTACAAACGGCTTGGCTCCTGGGATCCCTTCCGCCCTCGGACCTCCCCACCCGTCCAGGGACAGCCTCCAGCAGGTGCAGTGCCCGGTGCCGAGTCCCTTAAACTCGCGCTCTACCAGTGGTTCAAGTTCTCCGACCCTCCCCTGCCAGCTCCAGTGCACCCTAGTGTCCAGATGTCATTGTGCTTCGGGGATTGCCCTCCCAGCCCCAGACTTTTCTCCTGGGTCGCCAGTGCCCAGCGCGGCCACTTACCCAGGGCGAGGGCCAGGAGCAGTGGCACGGAGCTGCCGCTGCTGCCCCGGGCTGCCGGGTCCATCAAACCGGCTCTGCGGGGCGGGCAGCCCCTGGACGAGTCTTCCGCCTCCTCCTTCGCCTCCTTCCCGGGCTACGGGCGCCCCACGGGGTGCCTGGAAATAAATCCCGGAGTCAGGAGGAAGCGAAACTACTCCTCAGGGTGGCACCCAGGGCAGGGAAACACCCTGGGAGGGCGGGAGGGCGGGCGGCCGGCTCTGTGAGCGTCGCGGGGAGGAGGGAACCTCACATGCATGCCCTCTCCTTCTGCACAGACGCCACTAGGCGCAGGAGTCCGTCGCGGTAGTCTCCGCATTGCTCCCACCCGAATTACCCCACACCCACACCCAGGATACGTTCGAGCTGCCCTTGGCCCAGCTCACCCACTCCCCCTGCTGGGTCGCACCTGGCCGTTCACTTCCCTCCCCGCTCGGGGAATAAACAAGGTAAGTAGGCAGGTGGGTAGGAGCCAGAGAAGCCACCTGGAAGGGTGTTTGATGGCAGGCCAGGCCAGGTCAGCGCACGGCCGGGAGAGGAGTTAACTCCCGCAGAGGTAGAGTTGGGGCCTCAAATAGGTTCTGGAATTCTAACATCTTATTTCAATTAATTGGGACCAGAGCTACCGCTGACTGCGGGTACCTTCAGGCATTTGACAATGTAAGGCTTTTCTGCTAATAGGCAATCTCAGAAGAGCCAATGTTGTCTTTAAAAATGTTAAAGCTGGTATCTTAGTTTTCATTGCATTGTCTTCTAATAAATTGTTGACTATCTGGGTTTTTCACCAAGATCTACTTTAGAAGTTTTATTTTGATTTTTTAGCTATTCATTTGCCTAATTATTCATTATATTTTCATTTATTTATTTAATTCTTTTATCCTATTTATCTTTTCATTTTAGTTAAGTCTATAAAAATAAGAAGAGAAGGCTCCTTGCTTGTGGCTTGCTACACGCTAACTATCTCTACTTCATCACACCTCCTCTTTACCGAGAGGTGGGATCTAACCGTCTGGCATTGAACATGTTCTGTAAGACAAAGGCGGCATCCATTTTACCTTACTTGATTAATATATTTCCCTCCAAAATAACTAAAAGGTACCACTGTTTTTGTGCTTATTTGTATTCCACTTGCAAAATCAATATGTGTAATCATCGATTTCTATAGCATGTAAAAATGCAATAAACATTACTTTACATATGAAATGCAGTTCAAGTGTCTACTACTTCCTCTCCATTGCTTAAATTAGGCAAATTATTGCATACTTTTCTTCCACAAGTAACATTTAATTCAAAGCCAATTCAAATTATTTTATTACCAAAAGGAAAAAATATATCCATATTAATAAAAATTAACTCTTCATTTCCTGAATCCCATTCAAACTTCACATGACAGTTCATTAAGCATTGGTAAAAAAAGGCAGCCATGGAGTTTAGAGAAATCCAAGGTATAGGATAGTAAATTACTGCACACAGATGAAAAGAGCTGGAATATAGGAAGTTAAAGACTTTGACCTCATTTCTTCCTTTCAACTTCTCCATCCTCCCTTTTTTCTTTCTGCTATTCTCTCATTCCCTCAGTATGAGGACCCTATATTAAGGTATCTTTCACTTCAAGATGGCATCCTAGTCAATAGTTGTCCTGCTAGCCCCCAAAAGAACACTAATAGGTTATTTTCACTTTCCGTAGATACTAATAAAAAACAAAGCACACTTAAACAAAAATACTAAATCTTTATTGAGTATCCTAAAGTGCCAGTTTTTGGTTTAAGTCTCATCATTCATGCTATTCAAATGATGAATTAACTTTTTCAGGCCACTCAAGTATGAAATAGTGCCATTTAATACTAAACAAGTGAGATGAGTTAATAATCTTCCCTAAGGGCTTCATTTACTACCAGAAATGTTATAAGTACTCAGGAGAATATGCCTTCTAAATTTTCTAACACCAGAGGTTCTAGTTCATCAATATCCAGTCACTTCCCATTTTTCTTTTGTTTCTCCTCCCTCACTCCCTCCCTGTCTTTCCCTTCCTCCCTCCTCCTTCCTGTTTCTCTTTCTTTCTTCCTTTGTGCCTTGTTCTCCCTCCCTCCCTCTCTCTCCTTCTCTCTTTTTCTTTCCCTCTTTTTCTCTCTCTTACTTCTCCATTTCATCTCCCTCCTTTTTCTTCCTCTTCCTGTCTCTCTTCATGTCTCTGTCTCTCAATTCAGTCACTGATGAGAAACAGACAGTAAATCTGGGATCCAACAGTAATTTTGGAAGGGTGGAAGGTAACAATTGATCTTTCTGTAGCCTCGGTTATATAACTAAGGTGTGTCTCTATGCTTTAGACTTTAAGCAGAGCTATGATTAAGAGAAGAATACATCAAAATTACAAAGGAATGACAAGGTATAATTGCATGCCCACAATCTAAGGGATTGCTTGAGTGGTGGTTTTCCTGTGCCAGATTCAGGCAGGTGTAACCAGCCCT
The DNA here is from genome assembly GCA_004026745.1 of Myrmecophaga tridactyla. Taxonomy (NCBI): domain Eukaryota; kingdom Metazoa; phylum Chordata; class Mammalia; order Pilosa; family Myrmecophagidae; genus Myrmecophaga; species Myrmecophaga tridactyla. The sequence goes on from PVIY010005290.1 coordinate 39,039, forward strand.
CCCAGATTAGGTACGAGGTTTAAGGAGTTTCCTTTGAAGGACCTTTAAGCATCGGCCTCCAGCAGGGACAGGGACAAAATAAGCTTATGGCTATTTGTGGAGCACAACAAATAGACAGACTTATGGTGGTAGAAAGGAAAAATTGAAGAATGCATTCATTCTAAGGTCAGCATGCGTTCTCCAAATTATGTCCTCAGGCCATTCAGCAGTACAGGAAGATTTCTTGGTGGTCATTAATTAACATTATTTAATTCAATAAGGGTGAGTGAATGAAAAAAATACGGATGGTAAATTATTTTTGTAAATATTATTATATAGTAATGATAAACATTTTACTTTATAGTTATTGAAAATAAGTGGTGCAGAATATATAGAGAGCTGTTAAATATATTACTTGAAATGATTGAATTGGTCTCTGGGGAAATACCAGGAAAATCACTGCTCAAGAGATGTGTTCAGGTAATTTTGTTTTACAATCTGATTTATCTGGGTTTTTTTGTTTGGTTGGTTTTATTGTTCTTTCTTTTTTATTATTACTGATCTCATTGTACCTTATTTTGCAGATCCACTGCATGCCTTAATTTTTTTGAGCTATCTTTTTAAAGTAGCAGCTGCTTAATGAAAACTTAGCAAATTTCAAAAATAATGTGATATTATATTTGTTAATTTCAGTTCACCATTATGATATTTTTCTTTGACCAAATTCATACATACTCTCAAAAGAAATTCCCAACTGAAAAAAAAAAAAAAAAAACAGACTTTTGTCCTGGCTCTAGTTGAAGGCTAAGCAGGCAAGAACCTAAATGGCATAAATTTAATGTTATAATATGGCAAGGCATATTATATTATCTGTCCATAATTGCCTGCCATGGTGATTTCATTCATTCCTACCTGGTCCCAGATTCCCATCATTATAAACACCTCTCGGGGTTGGACCACAGAAGTGGGATATTATGTACAATTGGCTTCGAAGCCTGTGCAATCAGTTCAGATTGAATCTATGCCACTGAATGGCTGAATCTAAAATTACTCACCTCTCTGAACCTTGGTTTCCTTATCTATAAAATGTGATCATAAAGACTTTCGTGCATATTTTTATGGATCACAATGATATATATCTCCATGGTAAAAATCTGGCATGTTAGAATTTATTTAGTAAATTCTAGTTGTTTTATTATTACTAAAATCTATTTAGAGTTTACATAGAGAGAAACATTGGGAGCCAGTTTCTTTTATTAATTCTGTCTGATAAATAGTGTGAAATGAAGGAAAGGCAACAGCACAGAGCAAAATTCTTCTGGAAAAATATCACTGAGCTTGAAGTCCCATAGCTTGGACAGTACTGGAATCCCTTCAGCAGTATGGTATTCCATTTACACCTCTCTGACCTCCTTTACCCTCCTTCATCTTTCTTTCTATAAAGAGAGATGGCATACAACCCAGAATGCAATAACTTATTAAACAGTAAACAGAAAATGCAATGTTTTGAAGGCCTAAATAAATTAGATACCTTATTTCCCTAGGCCAAAATAAATAAATTCGTCTTTTAAAGTCAAAGAAATTAATGTTGAATGAGCTTTCAATGAAACAGGCAGGCTATAAATCCAGGAGGCTTTACATATCATTGTGTCTCCTTCCAACTTCTTAGGAAAGAAAAATGGCCCAAAATCACTAAGTAAGAGACAATAAATTCCTCCAGAAAAAAAGGAAAGAAGGGCCAGAGGCAAATATTTCTCATCTGTGGTTGAATGTCCTAGTAAAGCATTCTATGTTTTAAAAGATGGTGACTGAGAAGTGTGGCATATCCCTTGCATGGTTTAAGGAACAAAGCAGACTCTCCCAACTGCCCCCTCCACAGATGGATCATTTATCTTGAAGCATGATCTTGTTTCCCAAATTGTCTCCACTGCTTCTGGAGCAAATCTACAAGGCTAAACTTATACTGTGGGCACAAAACATATGACTCTTTACTTTTATACCATGTGATTTAATTCTATACCACAGTAAGGCTAAGTGGTAAGGAAGATATTTGTTTTTATACTATGACCATTTGTTTTAGTTTCCTAGGCTATTTAAGAAAATACCATGAAATGGTTCAGCTTAAACAATGGGAATTTATTAGTTCATGGATTTGAGGCTTGAAAATGTCCAAATCAAGGCATTATTTAGACAATGCTTTCTCCCCAAAGACCAGCATTCTGGGGCTGTGATCCTTGGTTCCTCTGTCACATGGCAAGGCACATGACAGTATCTCCGGATCTCTTCCTTCTCTTCAGGGTTCTGTTACAGCTTCATACTGCCTGTGACTGTTTCCCTCTCTGTCTGAATTTCATTCTCTTATAAAGGACTCCAATAACAGACTTAAGACCCATCCTGATTGAAGTGGATCACAGCTGAACTGAAGCAGCCGCATCAGAAGGTCTTACTTAGAATGGATTCGCACCTGCAAGAGTGGATTAAACTTTAAGAACATGCTTTTCTGGGGTAAATACAGCTTCAGACCACCATACCATTGTGTGAGGGTTCTCTAGAGAAACAGAACCAACAGGAGACATCTGTAAATATGAGATTTATAAAGGTGTTTCATGCAACTATGGGAACGGAAGACTCCAAAATCCGTATGCAGGCTTGAAGCTGGCAGCTCCCTGAAGGGTCTGGATAAACTCCAATGTAGACGCTCGCTGGCTGAAGAAGCAGTGAAAGAATCCCTCTTCTTCCTTAAAAGCCTTCAGATGGATGGAGGGCCAAGATGGCAGTTTAGCGAAGTGTGGGATTTAGTTCGTCCTCCAGAGCAGCTAATAAATAGCCAGGAAGAGTAAAGAACAATTGCTGGGGCTACATCAGTGACCGGTCACACAGTGTACCCCAGTCTGGCCTGGCTGGACCAGCTGCGAGCCCCCCCAGAACTGTGAGTTCCCCAAGCCACGGCGACTGGCTCCCCTCCCCCACAGACTGCTTCCCAGAGCGTAAAGGAAAGAGAGTTTGCCAGCAACAGGGGCTGAGCACAACCAAACTCTAATTGTGGAATCAATTAACAAATTCTGACTACTAAAAATAGGCCCCCATCTCATCTGAAGCTCGAGTAAAAGCGAAGGTCGGTGGTTTTTGTCCTGGTACAGAAGGGGCAGGGCTGGCAGAAAAAGAAAAAAAGAAAAACAGCAGAGTTTTTTTTTTTAATCTGAGAAGGTCTGGGCCCTGAAGGAAAGGAGAGGGCACATAGGACCTGGAGATACACAGAGCAACGTACCAACTTAAGCTCTTCATTGGCAAACCCAAGGAATGGGGGTCCTGCTCTGAAAAACATTTTTCTCTTTCGTTTTGGTGGCTGTGTTTCTATGGTTTGACTGCTCTTTGGATATAGCTGCAAGGCTTCTCGGGGTCTGTTTCCCCAGGCATAGGCAGAATTAAGCTTGTTTGAGTGTTTGGAGCCTGCACCTTCCCCAGGAGAGGGGTGGGGCCCAGATTAGGTGGAATCCCTCCCTCAAGGAGTTCAGACCCCAGGGTCTGGAAAAGTGAAGTGATTAAAACCAGCCTACAACCTCTCCTCTGTCTCCACCATGCCCCCAGCAGGGAGCATCTGTTGAAGTTAAAGATACCACATCACCTTAGACTGGTGGGAACCACAAGCAGACAAGCACCACATACTGGGCAGGATAGGAAAAAACGGAGAGCCCAGAGCCTTCATAGGAAAGTCTTTCAATCTGCTGGGTCTCACCCACAGGGAAACTAATGCAGGTGACTCTTTCCTCCTGACAGGAGGCCAGTTTGGTCTGGGATAATCTGACTGGGATCTATAATACCTAAGTAGACCCTCCTATGGAGGGAAAAAGGCACCATATAAGCAGGGCAAGAAACAAGAAAGCAAGAAAAATTCTGATCTGTTAAACAAAACCTAAGTAGAGGTTCAGAATAAGCTGAACTGAATGTCAAAGAACAGATAGACAATAAAGTCATCCAGCAAGAAAATTCTAGGTAAAAAAAAAAAAAGTGAAAACAATCTCCAGAATAAACTAATTAAGGTAATTAAATGCATAGACATCAGCAAAAAATAACAAATCATACTAGGGAAATTGAAGATATGGCCCAGTCAAAGGAACAAACCAACAATTCAAATGAGATACAGAAGTTGAAACAATTAATTCAGAATGTTTGAACAGACATGGAAAACCTCATCAAAAATCAAATCACTGAATTGAGGGAGGATATAAAGAAGACAAGGAATGAGCAAAAAGAAGAAATCAAAAGTCTGAAAAAACAAATCACAGTACTTATGGGAATGAAAGGCACAGTAGAAGAGATGAAAAAAAGCAATGAAAACCTACAATATCAGATTTCAAGAGGCAAAAGATAGGATTAGTGAACTGGAGGATGGGACATCTGAAATCCGACAAGCAAAAGAAAATATAGGGAAAAGAATGGAAAAATATGAGCAGAGACTCAGGGAATTGAATGACAACATGAAGTACATGAATATACGTGTTGTGGGTGTTCCAGAAGGAAAAGAGAAGGAAAAGGAGGAGAAAAACTAATGGGGGAAATTATCACTGAAAATTTCCCAACTCTTATGAAAGACTTAAAATTACAAATCCAAGGAGTGCAGCATACCCCAAACAGAATAGACCCAAATAGACATATTCCAAGACACTTACTAATCAGAATGTCAGATGTCAAAGAGAAAGAGAGAATTTTGAAAGCAGCAAGAGAAAAGCAATCCATCACATACAGGGGAAGCCCAATAAGACTATACGTAGATTTCTCAGCAGAAACCATGAAGGCAAGAAGACAGTGGGATGATATATTTAAATTATTAAAAGAGAAAAAGTGCCAACCAAAAATTCTATATCCAGCAAAACTGTCCTTCAAAAATGAGGGAGAAACTAAAACAATTTCAGACAAAAAATCACTGAGAATTTGTGACCAAGAGACTGACTCTGCAAGAAATACTAGAGAAAGCACTAGAGATGGATATGAAAAGACAATAGAGAGAGGTGCAGAGAAGAGTGTAGAAATGAAGACGATCAGTAAAGGGAAAAGAAGGAAAATTATATCTGACATATGAAATCCAAAAGGCAAAATTGTAGAAGAAAGTACTGTCCATACAGTAATAACACTAAATGTTAATGGATTAAACTCCCCAATCAAAAGACATAGACTGGCAGAATGGATTAAAAAACAGGACTCATCTATATGCTGTCTACAGGAAACACATCTTAGACCCCAGGATAAACATAGGTTGAGAGTGAAAGGTAGGGAAAAGATATTTCATGCAAATAATAATCAGAAAAGAGCAGGATTAGCTATACTAATATCCAACAAATTAGGCTTCAAATGTAAAACAGTTAGAAGGGATAAAGAAGGACACTATGTATTAATAAAAGGAAAACTCAACAAGAAGACATAGCAATAATAAATATTTATGAACTGAGCCAGAATGCTCCAAAATACACGAGGCAAACACTGAAAAGAGTAATAGACACATCTACCATAATAGTTGGAGACTTCAATTCCACACTCTCATCAATGAACAGAACATCTAGACAGAGAGTCAATAAAGAAACAGAGAATTTGAATAATACAATAAGCAAACTAGACTTACCAGACATTTATAGAACATTACACCCCACAACAGCAGGATACACCTTTTTCTCAAGTGCTCATGGATCATTCTCAAGGATAGACCATATACTAGATCACAAAGCAAGTCTCAATACATTTAAAAGGACTGAAATCATACAAAACACTTTCTCAGATCATAAAGGACTGAAGTTGGAAATCAATAATAGAGGGCCAGAAAATTAACAAATATATAGAGGCTCGACAACACACTCTTAAACAACCACAAGGAAGAAATTACAAGAGAAATCAGTAAAAATCTCAAGGCAAATGAAAATGAAAACATGACATATCAAAATTTATGGATTCAGCAAAGGCAGAGCTAAGAGGGAAATTAATTGTCCTAAATGCCTATATCAAAAAAGAATAAAGAGCAAAAATCAAGGAATTAACTGTCCACTTGGAAGAACTAGAGAAAGAACAGCAAACTAATCCCAAAGAAAGCAAAAGGAAATTGAGAACATGAAAACAATCAAGAAAATCAACAAAACCAGAAGTTGGTTCTATGAGAAAATCAGTAAGATTGACGGACCCTTAGTGAGGTTGACAAAAAGAAGAAGAGAGAGGATGCAAATAAATAAAATAAAAAATGGAAGAGGAGACATAGCCACTGACCCTACAGAAATAAAGGAAGTAATGAGAGGATACTATGAACAACTTTATGCTAATAAACTCGACAATGTAGATGAAATGGACAACTTCCTAGAAAGACATGAATGACCAACACTGACTCAAGAAGAAATAGATGACCTCAACAAACCAATCATAAGTAAAGAAATTGAATCAGTCATTAAGAAGCTACCCAAAAAGAAAAGTCCAGGACCAGATGGCTTCACATGTGAATTCTGCCAAACATTCCCGAAAGCAATAGTACCAATCCTGCTCAAACTCTTCAAAAAAATAGAAGAGGAGGGAAAGCTTCCTAACTCATTCTACAAAGCCAACATCACCCTCATACCAAAGCCAAACAAAGATATTACAAAAAAAGAAAACTATAGACCAATCTCTCTTATGAATATAAATGCAAAAATCCTCAACAAAATTCTCACAAATTGAATCCAACAGCGTATTAAAAGAATTATACACCATGACCAAGTAGGATTCATCCCAGGTACGCCAGGATGGTTCAAGATGAGAAAATCAATTAATGTAATACACCATATCAACAAATCAAAGCAGAAGAACCACATGATCATCTCGATTGATGCAGAAAAGGCATTTGACAAAATTCAAAATCCTTTCCTTTTGAAAACACTTCAAAGAATAGGAATAGAAGGGAATTTCCTCAACATGATAAAGGGAATATATGAAAAACCACAGTTAACATCATCCTCAATGGGGAAAAACTGAAAACTTTCCCCTTAAGACCAGGAACAAGACAAGGATGTCCACTATCACCATGATGTTCAACATTGTGTTGGAAGTTCTAGCCAGAGCAATAGGCAAGAAAAGAAATACAAGGCATCAAAATTGGAAAGGAAAAAGTAAAACTCTCACTCTTTGCAGATGATATGATACTATATGTTGAAAACCCCCAAAAATCCACAGCAAAACTACTAGAGCTAATAAATGAGTACAGCAAAGTGGCAGGCTACAAGATCAGCACTCAAAAATCTGTACTAGTTTCTATACACTAGTAATGAACAATCTGAGTGGTAAATAAAGAAAAAAATCCATTTACAATTGCAACCAAAAGAATAAAATATTTAGGAATAAATTTAACTAAAGAGACAAAAGACCTATACAGAAAAAACTATAAGAAATTGTTAAAAGAAATCACAGAAGACCTAAATAAATGGAAGGGCATACCATGTTCATGGATTGGAAGACTAAATATAGTTAAGATGCCAATTCTACCTAAATTGATTTACAGATTTAATGCAATACCAATTAAAATCCCAAAAACTTACTTTTCAGAAATAGAAAAACCAATAACTAAATTTACCTGGAAGGGCAGGGTGCCCCAAATAGCTAAAAGTGTCCTGAGAAAGAAAAATGAAGTGGGAGGTCTTACACTACCTGACTTTATGGCACACTATGAAGCTACAGGGGTCAAAACAGCATGGCACTGGCATAAAAATAGATATACTGAACAATGGAATTGAATAGAGTGTTCAGATATAGACCTTCTCATCTATGGACAATTGATCTTTGATAAGGCAGTCAAGCTATCTCACCTGGGACAAAACAGGCATTCATCTTCAATAAATGATGCCTAGAGAACTGGATATCCACATGCAAAAGAATGAAAGAGGATCCATATCTCACACCCTGTACAAAAATTAACTCAAAATGGATCAAAGTCCTAAACATTAGATCTAAGACCATGAAACTTTTAGAAGAAAATGTAGAGAAATATCTTATAAATCTTATAATAGGAGGCAGTTTCCTAAACCTTACACCCAAAGCATGAGCATTGAAGAAAGAAAGAAAGAAATGGGAACTCCTCAAAATTAAACACTTTTTTGTGTATCAAAGAACTTTGTCAACAAAGTAAAAAGAGAGCCTACACAATGGGAGACAATATTTGGAAACAATATATCAGATAACGGTCTAGTATCCAGAATATATAAAGAGATTGTTCAACTCAACAACAAAAAGACAGACAACCGAATTACAAAATAGGCAAAAGACTTGAACAGACACTTCTCAGAAGAGGAAATACACATGGCCAAAAGGCACATGAAAAGATGCTCAACTTCCCTGTCTATTAGGGAAATGCAAATCAAAACCACAATGAGATATCATCTCACATCTACCAGAATGGCCATTATCAATAAAACAGAAAACAACTAGTGCTGGAGAGGATATGGAGAAAGAGGCACACTTATCCACCGTTGGTGAGAATGTCAGATGGTACAACCACTGTGGAAGGCAATTTGGTGGTTCCTCAGGAAGCTAAGTACAGAATTGCCATATGATCCAGCAATACTGAGTAGAGGTATCTACTCAGAGGACATGAGGGCAAAGACACTAACGGACATTTGCATACCAATGTTTATAGCAGCATTATTTACAATTGCCAAGAGATGGAAACAGCCCAAATGTCCATTAACAGATGAGTGGCTAAACAAGCTCTGGTATATATATACATACGATGGAATATTGTGCATCTACAAGACAGAATAAAGTTACGAAGTATATAACAACATGGATGAACCTTAAAGACATTATGCTGAGTGAGATTAGCCAGAAACAAAAGGACAAATACTGTCTGGTGTCACTGATACGAACTAACATTAATGAACGAACTTGGATAATTTCAGTTAAGACCAGAGATCATCAGGAGATAGAAATAGGGTAGATATTGTGTAATTGGAACTGAAGAGATACAGATTGTGCAATGGGACTGATTGTAAAGATTCAGAAATGGATAGCACAATACTACCTAACTGCAGTACAATAATGTTAGAATACTGAATGACGCTGAATGTGAGAATGATAGAGGGAGGAGACCTGGGAGCACAAATGAAATCAGAAGGAAAGATATACGATAAAGACTGAGATGTATAATCTAGGAATGCCTAGAGGGTATAATGATAGTGACTAAATGTACAAATATTAAAATGTTTTGCATGAGGAAGAATAAAGAAATGTCGATAATGCAGGGTGTTGAAAATAGATGGTAATTAATATTTTAAAACTCTAACTTATATGTGAGACTAAAACAAAAAATGTTTATTTGGTACAAAATTTGTATTTGACTAGTGTAGTTCCTAATATAACTTATGTGGACAGCTTGATTGAATACCATAAGTACATGGAACCTTGAGAATGAAATGAAATTTTGTAGGTTTGTCCAGAGTGATGCCTCAATAAATCTCATAAGGATTTGAACGGTGAATAAAAAAGTATTTGCAAAATGCCTTTGGGGGAATGGTGAGAAAGGGGGAAAATTCAACTTCCCCAAGTGGAGTATTCTTGATATTCTCACAAGCAGTGGGGACAACCAAAGCAATAGGTTGAGCCCCCAATCTTGGTGTTTATTCATATGAAACTTAACCCTGCAAAGGATAGGCTAAGCCTACTTAAAAATAGGCCTAAGAGTCACCCCCAAAAGAAACCTCTTTGTTGCTCAGATGTGGCCTCTCTCTCAGCCAACACGACAAGCAAACTCACTGCCCTCCCCCTCTCTACGTGGGACATGACTCCCAGGGGTGTGGACCTTCCTAGCAATGTGGGACAGAAATCCTAGAATGAGCTGGGACTCAGCACCAGGGGATTGAGAAAACCTTCTTGACTGAAAAAGGGAAGAGAGAAATGAGACAAAATAAAGTGTCGATGGCTGAGATATTCCAAACAGAGTCGAGAGGTTATCCTGGAGGTTATTCTTACACATTAAATACATATCAACTTTTCAGTTAAGGTGTAACAGAGAGGCTGGAGGAAACTGCCTGAAAATGCAGAGCTGTGTTCCAGTAGCTATGTTTCTTGAAGATGATTGTATAATGATATAGCTTTTGCAGCATGACTGCTGTGATTGTGAAAACCTTGTGTCTGATGCTCCTTTTACCTATGATATGGACAGATGATAAAACACATGGATTTAAAAATAAATAAATAATAGGGGGAACAAATGTTAAAATAAATTTAGTAGATTGAAATGCTAATAATCAATGAAAGGGAGTGGTAAGGGGTATGGTATGTATGAATTCTTTTCTGTTTTCTTTTTACATCTTTTTCTGAATTGATGCAAATGTTCTAAGAAATGATCATGATGATGAATATACAGCTATGTGATGAAAAAAAGTGTTCATATTGTATGTTGATTGGTTTTATTAATGAAATTAAAAAAAAATTTTTTAAAGCTTTCAGATGATTGGATTATCTTGTTCTTGCTAATGTTAGTTCTAGCTTGAAATTTTAATGAGATAACGTGTATAAAAGTCTTTGAGAACTATAAAATTATACACAAGTGTGACAAGTTGTGAGTAGTTCTCATTTTATCTCCATGCATTGAAAATATGTACTCAGTATTTAGCCCTAATAATCATAACTATTTTAGAATTCAATTCTAAGATGTCTATCTTTTTGATATTTTAACATCACTGAAATCAGGATGAATCCTGCCATTGCTCTTAGCCAGGCAGCAGTTATAAGGAGGTTGTCTTTGCTTGTGCAAAGGCTTGAAAGAAAATCTTATAAACCCAAGGGCAGTACTCCTAAACAATCTTATATCACTAACATATTTAAAGACATAAAAGAAAATAATGTGCAGAAAGGCAAAAATAATGATTCAGAATTAAAAGTCGTCAGAAAAGTGGGACTTTGAAATGAAAACATTTGAGAGATTTATTACTCAACTTATTTCACTTATGCATTCCATATTATGTATACATGATTGTACCAAGTTGAATGGGACACCCCCAAAATTCATATCCACATGGAACCTTAGAATGTGATCTTATTTGGAAATAGGATTTCTTTGGATGTAATTATTTGAAGATAGAGATGAGGGTCTGCCATTTTAGAGTAGGTTCTAAAATCAGTGACTGGTATCCTTATAAGAAGGCTATATAAAGACACAAACAAACAGAGAGGAGAACTCTAAAACTGTGGGAGAGAATAAGTTTGCTTTAAGTCACCTAGTTTATGGTTTTGTCTTAAGGCAGTCTTAGGAAACTAATACAATCATTCTGATATATAATAGGGATCTATGTCTAACTAAGTCTAAAATATTTCTTTCAGTTAGAGAAAATAAAAAATTTAAATAATAAAAAACATTGTCAATAGTTTAACTTTTTAATTAAAAACATTTCTTCCTTGATATCCATAAAATATTGCAGTATCTTATAATCAACAGCATTTCCAATTAAATTATAGTATTTGGGGGTCAAAATAATAAACTCGGTGATATTTTCTCCTTTAAGATCAGCACTATTTTGCAAGAGTAGACTGGTGCCTGAACTATGTGATTTCAGGGCAAAGTAAGTCATACTCCAAAATTAATGGTCAAATGTTCCTCTGTGGTTTGCTGAAATTCTCATTCTTTAAAACTATTTTCTCACCTGAGTAAAGTTCCTAGACATGCTTAGAAAAAGTTGTTTTTTTTATTATTTGTAATTGTTATCCGAGGTTAACTCATTAAATCATTAATGTCTTTAATATCATAGTTTAGATTAGTTAATTTAGTATAAGACTGTCACTTTGTGAGATCTGACAGGTAATTTCTGGTTAATCTGGATAAAGTATCATTAAAGAGTACAGGCTCAAAAGCTGGGGTCAGCTTGCCATGGCAAAGGGACTGAATAGAAGGAAGGGAAAGGATAGGGGGTAAAAGAAGGAGGGTGGAGACATTTTGTGCTTAACCTCCATATTATTTTTTGCATTGGCCTTTGGACTGGCTGAAAAATCTGTGGAATTTCAATCAGAAATGCAAATCTAGGGAACTCAACACTGGGTTGAGGACCGGGGATAGAGCTGAACCTGGGAAGAGCAGTCCTTTCCTCTCTTTTCAGCCTTCAAGTTCTTATATTCACCCAAGTAAAAGTTGATTAAATGAGCTCTGCAAGGTTGTTAATATCTACTACTAACTAATTTTTTTAAACCCCTTATGAAAATAAATAATGCGATATACAAATAATCAATTTCTGTGTTTTCTTATTTAATTTTCATGATAACTCTGTAAGGTGTTTCTTTCCCCATCTCAAAGATGAAAAAACTAAGGCTTAAGTAAGTTAAATCATAGATAGTACATGGTGTAACAAGGCCTCACTCTCAGACCCTGTGACTATGAGTCCTATGAGCACTGGACTTTTCTAGCATAAAATCATTTTCCTCTTTGGTTTGTCAAACCTTGAGGGTAAAATAAATTATAGGGGATGTAATACAAATAATCACATGCATATAATCATCACTTTGCGTTCTGGGGGTTGGTGCCATATATCTTGAGAATGAAATCTTCCAGGTCCTTGATATACTTTCCTTCCTCACTTGAGCCTGAATAAGAGGGAACTACCTGGGTGGTTTGGTATTCTCCCAATGCAACCACAATAGAAAAATATTTACCTTCCCCAGAAATCTTTGAAAACTGTGGCAAAAAGGTAGGGCCCTGCAAAACTGGATTAATTGGGCTTGGTAGGTTTTAAAGCCAGATAACTGAATTCCTGAGGATCTACCAGGAATAATCAAAATGACTAATTCCACTTCCATTAAGGATGAATATCTCTTACTAACATGTAAGAAAAGTCAAGAAGGTTATTAAACTTCCAGGCTTCTAGAAGATTTGTATTTAAAAAATTTAAATGTAGAAATAAAAGGAAGAAAACAAGTGTCAACAAATTCCTGGTATATTGAATTGTTAAAGTAATTAGTTCATAATTTGATGATTGTTTTCAGTACATTTTTCTGGAAAGCCTGTAATATACCAAGCATAGCGACACCAAAGGATGACATACCCACATCCTTGGTACCTTTTCTCTTGGTGCCTTTCCCAATTTGCCTTCCGATTTTACCAAATATACTTCAGGGAGGGGTAGAGAAGACAAGTCTAAGAGCAGAAGAACCATTTCCTCTAAATATAATTGCCCTTTCATATGTACTTCTTCTATTCTGTATCCCTGTCCCATAATGCCTCAAAGCTTTCTCCAAACAAGTACATAATATGAGTCATTTGGAATTATGTGCTCCAGAAAAACATACTCTTAAATTTAATCCATTCTTATTGCTGTGAGGGTGAACCCATTGTAAGTAGGACCTTTTGATGAGGTTACTTTGGTTAAGAACGACCCAGTTCAATCAGGATGGTTCTTAATCATATTACTGGAGTTGTTTATAGGCAGAATGAAATTCAGACAAAGTATGGGAAGCAAGAAGCTGAAGGTCAAAGAACCCAGTAGAGAAGGGAGAGGCCAGGAGAGGCCATGATGTGCATTTTCATGTGACACAGAAGTCAAGGACCAAGGATCGCTGGCAGCCAGCCCCAGAACACCAGTCTTCAGGGAAAAAAAAAAGTGCTTCCTGGATGACTCCGATTTGAACATCTGGTAGCCTCAAAACTGTGAGCCAATAAATTTCTATTAGCAGCAGAGGAATCTAAACACAGCATTATAAGGAAAGCAACACTGTTGCCGTCTTTGCTCCTCCATCTCAAAAGCCCAGTTCTGAACCTCTGCATTATGTCCTTGATGCATATCAACATTTGTTTGGGCATAGATGAAATATGCCAGAAATGGACTGGCTTTTAACAATGCACGTCTATTAGCTTACAAGTATACAGTTCTGAGACTGTGAAAATGTCCAAATCATGGCATCAACTGAATAATAACTTCTTCCTGAAGAAGGCTGCTGGTTACCAGAAATAACCAGACTTGATTCTAAAGGAGGATAGGGATTTACACCTCCATGGGAATCTCACATCCTCAAAGCAGATCTTACGAAGCACAATGGAAAGCATTAGGGTTAATTTAAGACAAAAAGATAGAAGATAGGGAAACAGAAGTAACCTGATTGTGGAAGTATCCCGCAAAGAATTGGTAGAGAATATTTTCCAAAGTCATACAATAGCAAAATTATCCCAAAATGACATATTCCAATTCATCAACTCTATATCAAATTCCTACCTTGTATCAAGCATTAAGTTAAGAAATGCTGGTTTTATCCAAACAAACAAGTCAGGTGTGAAGGCTATCTTCTTTTAGCATCTTTCACCTTATAAAAACAGTTATTCTAGAGAAGATGGATTCTTCCATTCACCCTAGCTAGTCCATGAGTCACCTTCACAGGTAGAGGAGGAATTTATTTGGTTAAGGTTGCATGAGTGCCTTACTCCTCTGCTAGAATAAAAATAACAATGACATTTATTGATACTTCTTGTGTATGAACCACATTTCTAAGTTTATTTTATGTACATTAACTTTCTAAATTATCACAAAAATACTATGAATTAGCTGTGATTTTTATGCTGATTTCACAGCTGAAGAAATTAATATGCAAAGAGTTTAAGTAACTGGCCCAATATAGTATGATTTATATGTGGCAGAGCTATGCTATAAACCCAGAGTTCTGAACCCTGGGCCCACTCTTCAAATCCCTCTAACCACCTGCTGGAACTTTCATTTGGAGAACAACATGTCTAATGACTTTCTTACTTGCCTTTCTGAAAAATTATATCTCTTTTAAATATGGAATAATGAATGAGGGAATCAATGCTTTGGATGTAGTTCTAACTCACAGGAAGAATCAGTTGGTAATGTTAAATCTAAATAAAACATCAGAGATAAATGGCTCTGCCGCCCTAGAAGTAGTGATGGCCATGTAGAGGAAGACCAGAGCCAACCTCATAGGCTCGACTGAAAGAAGGCAGTCTTTCAAAAGGGGCCCTGGCCTCTCTCTCTAAGCCAGTTCAGCAGGTGAACTCACCGTTCTATCCCACTACGTGGGACATGACTCCCAGGAGTGTAAATTTTCCTGACAACATGTGACATGACTCCCAGGGATGAGTTGGGACCTGGCATCATGGGATTGAGAAAGCCTTCTTGACCAAAAGGGGGAAGAGAGAAATTAGACAAAATAAAGTTTCAGTGAGATTTCAAACAGAGTTAAGAGTCATTCTGGAAGTTATTCTATGCATTATACTGATATCCCTTTTTAGTTTGTGGTGTATTGAGGGCTTGAGGGAAGTACCTGAAACTGTTGACGTGTACTCCAGTAACCTTGATTCTTGAAGACGATTGTATTACGATATAGCTTTTACTATGTGACCATATGATTATGAAAGCCTTGTGGCTGATGCTTTATCCAGGGTATAGACAGATGAGTAAAAAAAATAAGGATAAAAAATAAATAAATAATGGTGGGGGATAAGGGGTAAAAACATTTGGGTAGATTGCAATACCAGTGGTCAATGAAAGCGATGGGTAACGGATATTGGATGCAGGTATTGTTCCTTTTTTTTAATTTATTTTTCTGAGTGATGCAAATGTTCTAAAAATGATCATAGTGATGAATACCAACTATATGATGATATTGTGAGCCACTGATTGTATGCTTTGGATGGACTATATGGTGCATGAAGATATTTCAATAAAAGTAAAATTAGGAACATAGGTCTGGTAACAGGACTTGAGAAGCTAAAAAAGGGTGAATGTCTTAAGAGAGTTAATATCCCTCAAAAACCATGATTCCAATTAAGCAATTATTAACAATTTCAGGTAAGAATTATACAAAAACTAGTAAGGAGGTCCCATATTCAAGGATGAATAAAAGAGGCTGTTATACATCTGGGAAGATAGCATCTGAAGGGGCTGGGGTGTGAAATGGCCGCAAAATGTCTCAATTCTGTTCATAATGAAAATATCAAATATCAAAATATGGTGCAATATACATAAATAACAAAAATCATATTGTTTAAAACTTTTGTTGTGATTTAATTTTTTTTTTCTGCCTTTGGAGAACAAAAGGGACAGAAAGAGCACTTAAAGAGGTATCAAATTCCAAGGTTAAAATGCAGAGATTTTAGGAGAGTTCCCAAATTGCTTGGATAAATTCAAGTATTTTGATTCATCTGAGTTATAAGATACTGGTGAAAAATTATTAGTATTCAATGTGAAATAGTTCCAAAGGACTGAAGATAAGCAAGTATATTTTCAGTGATCCCAAAAGGAAAGAAAGTGTACCTTATAAATGAAAAGTGGCTAAATTTAACCAAACTGGTGAGGGTTCAGGCCTCTGTTTCACAAGGAACAGTTCTTTCTGAGTATCTCAGCCTTAAGCAGAGAGGACAGGGACAAGGAGGGAAATAATGGAGTGTGATAGCTTTCTTCACATATTTGGAAAACTCATATGGAAAATGAATCATATTCGTACTGATCAGTCCCAATGGGTCCAACAAGGGCCCAAGAGTTAGAGGCAGATGAGTATGGATTCAATATAAAGACTTGTCTAAAATTCTAATGAGAAGATGACTCACTTGGGAAATAATAAGCTGCCTGACACTGGAGATACACAGATTGTGATTATAAAAGACATTCAAATACTTTTAGTTCCCTCCTAATTTGAAGATTCTGAGATTCTAAGTCTGGATGACCTCAGTCTTTATCAGCCCTAAAATACTAATACAACAGGACAAATTTCTTCCTTCTTTCAGGGTCACTAAGAAAGCATTTCTGTTTAAATCTTCAGTAAAAATAGATATTTAGAAATAATTTTAAAAAATGAATTTATCTCGTTATTCCTGAATTTTGAAAAGCTGTTTTACATATGTATAACCTGGTATTTAGAGATAAGAACGAAGGCAATCAGGTCAGGATCAACTAATTCAGAATACAGGGGTAAGAAACATTGTCTGAGTTTTAGAATTTCTTTACGTTCTTTAAGACCAAAGGAAGAAAGGTTTATTTTGTCCGGAACCTAAATTTTCTATAGCACATAATCTAACTCAACCTGTCTGTAAAGATCATTTAAACAATCCAAACACAAGGAGCCCAGAATAAGAATGAGAGCCTTTAATCCTGTATAGTTTAATATAATACCTGGATACATCCCAGAGTATATTAAGCAGATGGACAAAAAGTATTGGCAAAGTTCCTTGAAGGATGGGAGAAAAAAATACGGGACAATTAAACTACCACCAAGGAAATTCCGGATACTGTATCAAACATTAGGAATTCCCAAATCAATAGGCCAAGCCCTTGATCTTGAGGTTTGCTCTCATGGAGCTTATATATGTAGTGGAAAAGCTTAGCCTACCTAAAAGTATACCAAAGAGTCATGTCCAGAGGACCTCTTTTATTGCTCAGTTGTGGCCTCTCTCTCTCTCTCTAAGCCCAATTCTGCAAGCGAAACCATTGCCCTCCCCCCATGTGGGAAATGACATCCACGGTGAAAGTCTCCCTGGTGGCATGGGAGATGATGCCCAAGGATGAGTCTAGCCCTAGCACCTTGGGATCAGCAATGCCATCCTGACCAAAAAAGGGAGAAGGAGTGTAACACATAAGGTTATCAGTGTTTGAAAGAGTTCAAATAGAGTCAAGAGACTACACTGGAGGTCACTCCTATGCATACTTCAGTTAGACATCGCTACCTATTATTACTGGCCAAACCCCAACCAAAACCACTCCTGCCAAACCTAAAGAATACCTAGGATGTTATATAAGATTCTACAAAGTTTCCATGCACTAGGGTAACTCTCCAAAACCTACATCCTCCAAATAGATCCCTGGACCAGAAAAATCCTGAAATGCAGAGAGGCCAGCCACTCCAGAACATCAGATAATTCCATCCTATCCCATATCATCAACAGCCCCTTTCAACATGAAAAAGTTAGAATGAACATAGCCAAAATACCACTGAAGAGTGGGAGAAGATCAAAGGTAATGGTGGAGTTATACAGAGAAGGTAGGGTGTAATAAATAAGTATGATTGCTGAATCATTATATTGATTTCTTTTTGTCTCTAGTACCCTAGAGCAGCTAGAAGTAAAAACATAAAATTGTGGAATTGTAACCCATAACAAAATTTCAAATCTGTTCTACAACTAATTGTTGGGATGTACTTTGAAATTTATTGCTTTTTTGTATATATGATACTTTGCACAAAAAGCAATTTTAAAAAAAGAAGTATAATAGAGAAGATAGGATTTAACAAATGAGTATGACTGCTGAATCATTATATTGATATTTCTTTTGGTCTCCAATGTCTTGGAGTAGCTAGAAAAAAAAACAAAAAATCGTGGAACTGTGACCCATACCAAACTTTAAAATCTGTTCTAAAACTAATTGTTGAAATGTACTTGGAAATTTATTGCTTTTTTGTATATATGTTATATTTCACAATAAAAAAGTTAAAAATGAATTAACTTACAAATACCTAAGAATTCCCTATATTTTAGAATATCTTCAAATTGCAATTTAACTTAAAGCTAGCACTTTGGATTTATGGTTCATTATGTTCACATGCTCACCTGCTTCTATAAATATAAAAAAAAATACTAAAATGCATTTATTATAAATCCTGGTTTATTAGTTTCATAAAAGACATAATTTAACAATCTCTGCATTCTGGACTTAACATCAATTGTGAAATCATTTAAATGTCAGTTATATAGTGTTAAACTACTATTTAGAATGTAGTTTAAAGTGCACACCTGAGGGTACAAAATGGAGATTAGATACAGTGATATGAATACAGAATTTCGTTTAAACAGAGCAAATATGTTCATGAACTAACAAATCTAGAGAAAAGATTCTTTCTACCTACTGTCGATGCCCTAAGAAGATGAAGGATGATATTTGAAATATAGTCTACAATGAAAAGCTTTTTTATGAAAGACTTCCAACCATGATGACAAATAATATTTGTAAATCTTAATAACTTTTAACTGTCATATCCTTTTCTTTGGGAAAACTCGCAAAAGGGCAAATTCAACAGAAAATCTCCTTGAGTGGGAAATAACCTCAACTCTCTCCTTTCAGTTGTTTATAATTTGTGATTTTACTTTTTCATTGCATACTTTTCATTCACTTAGTGTCTTCTTTATCCTCCAAAAGTCCTGGAGACATCCAGTCCTCATACTGTCTCCTGTTGTCTCTGTTTTATAAATAAGGCACAAAGAGTTTCATAGCATTAGGACTAAAACCAAGGTCTTTTACTATTGAACCCAATACACAATCTAGCACATGATATTATCCCTCTGCTACTTAAGTGCTAATGACTTCATTAATAAAACCCACTTTGAGTCAATCCAGACTGGAAAATTATTATTGCCTACCATACCATGGGTAAGAAAGAAATTACTTAGCAGAAGAGAGTATGACGAAAGAAATTAAAATTTATTTTAAAATTCTTCCCTCAATGCTTGATTTTTATATTTCCACCATCTCTCTTAGTTTAAGGATATATTCGCACAGCAGTTATTTTCAACTATTTCCTTTATTATCATCTAAAATACTTTCTCCCAAGAATAAAAATGATAGCTCTGCAAACAATAAATATCTCTCTTAGTTTCACAGAGAAAATGTTTCCCAAAGCATTTCTGACCAGAGAAGAGATTCAAGTTGTCTGCAGTATCTCACTGGGCACTTATAAAATGCCCTGCTCAGAGAGAAGGAAATGAAATAACTAAAGAAGGAAAATATCATCTTCCCTTCCTCACCACTTCACAGCCTGATTTCCCACTTCATCTCCAAGGCTATTATATTAACTCAGAACCTTGTCATCTCTTGTCTGGAATAGTCTTCTATCTGATATTCCTCACACCATTATTAATTCTCTGCTTCAGTCCCCCATATAGTGGAGAATAATATTGGTACCTCTTTCATTGGATTGTGATGAGAAAGAAATGAGTAAATATATATAAAGTGCTTAGACTAGTTTCTAGCACATGATAAGCCCTCAATAAATGTTAACCCCCTATAAAATTTATTTTCAAAACTGCTCCAAGAATCTACAATGAAAATCTAGACATATCCAGAATCCAACCACTTCTCATCTCTTCCACTACTACAATTCTGGTCCAAAACAGCATCATGTTTTGTCTGGATTTATTGCAACAGCCTCCAAATGGTTCCCTACTTCTGCTCTTGCCCCTACTAGTGACCCAGTAATTCTTTTGAATTCTAATTCAGACCATGTCACTCCTCTACTTTCTTCCTCTCTCTCTTTCTTTTTTTTTCCCCTCCCTTCTTCCCCCTCTGCTCTGGTTCTCTAAAGTCTGCTCATTTCACTACAAGTATTAATCAAAGTTCTTACAATGGTTTAAGAGGCCTTGCACAGCCCATGAACTTCTTTCTGATATTCAACATACATTTATCCCATATAAGAATGAATAAATGAAAAAAATGTGTTGCCACCCTTCCGCATTACCCTTCAATGTCTCCCCACTGCCAGCATTGAGTCTAGACATCTCAGTGAAGTATATAAGGACTCTAATTGATCTCACTCCTTCTCATTTCTTCAGTGGTCTTTTATGATGCTCCTGGAACTCCACACTCCAGGCACACTGAACTATTTGAAGTACTTGTAGTTTCTAGACCACACAGCTACATACATTCTGCTGCCACAAATGCCTCTTATTTACTCTGCAAAAATCTCCCACCTTTCAGAATATTATCTCAATTATGCACCTTTTCTTGGTCTGGTAGAATGATGATTCTCTCCTTCTGTGCCTCTAGTATATCCTGAAGACAGTTCTGCCACAGTAGCAAATTCACGGCATTGATTTTGTTTCCATACCTATCTCCCTTATCTCAGAAGACAACACAAGGGCAGAGAGCCTGCTCATATTACCCAGCATTTTACATAGTACCTGAGTTGTAGATACTCAATATGTGCTATTAAATAGTCACAGGAATGAATGAAAAATGCCCATTAGGTTCTAATAGTTCCAGTGCTGTCTAACAGAAGGAGAGGGTTAGTAAGTTAAAGCTACTCCAGATCAAATATTCTACCTATGTCATTCAAATGAACTCCACACTAGCGCTGACACTCTTAAGGAAGACGACAGAGGTGAGGCGGAGAGTAGTAAAGTGGAGAAAGGGCTGGAGTATGACCTGGAGCATATGGAGCTCTGGGGTACCAACTTCCTACCTGTTGATGGAGGTGTGGAATTCAGGGGAGAGTCATATCTGGACCATCTGAATCTCTTGATCTTTCCTGAATTACTTGAACGTTCATGGGCCAACAAAGGTGTGGGAGCCATAAAAAAGAAGATCACATACGAGATGATGTTTCCAAAAAACTTTCAATAATGGATGCAAAATAAAATGTTGAGGCAGAAACAGATATAGAAGAGAGAGAAATAGAAAGAGAAAGTAAGAGAAAGGGACAAGAAAATAAAAATATAAAGGGGTTACTGCTTTTTTTCTCCACTGGAGTTGCCCATGTAATACCCTGATTGTCAGTAGCCCAGATTTCAACCCACTTGTCCTACTAATCCCCAAGGACTAGTCCCATAAATATTTCTTTTCTAATACTGCCCTTTTAGCATGATTTTCAAGTATCCTCCCCCTTTCCCACTGATCACAAACCCTCTTCTTGGTTCAGGCATTTTTCCTTGTTTTATAATCTATTCCTTGGGGCAGGGTCACCTAACATGCTGATTGAGGTTAATGACTTCATTAATTCCCTTACTTTCTTGATGTGCAGTATTGCTTTTATCACCTTCTGTTCAAAGATGAGTTGAATTCATTACTTAGATTTTGTGCGTGAAGGTCAATTAAACTTCATGATGCATGCCAAGAAACAGAGAAGAGGGAAAGTATACAGTGCATCTACTGAAAGAACTCTCCAAAAATATGGTCCAAATGTAGCCTCAAGTTTTACTACTCCTTATGTTATAACACAACCTGGGCACAGTCTGCTCCCTACAACCCTTTTCTTTTACCAAAATAAAAAGACCAAGGGAGTCCTCTGCCTTCTCTTTCACACTCAGAATCATTCAATTAATATATTCAACAATGAGGAGGAAAACACCCACCATATGTCAGCTAAATTACAAGTCTCTGAGGATATCATACTAAATAAGATAGTCTCTGCCTTCAAGAGTGTACAGTCTAACCATACATTCAAATCAAAACAAATATTTTTGTAAAGTAGGATAAGTAGTATAATAAGAAGAATAATAGCTATGTGCCAGCACACATCACTTTTCATGTATTTACCCATTTAAGTCTCACAAACAACCCTTTAAAGATAGATACTACTATAATTCTCTGTTTTTCAGGTGAGAAAGGTGAAGCGCTGTGGTAGTAAGTAAATTGTCCAATTTAGTAGATAAAGGGTAGAGTCCAATTCAAATCCAGGATGTCTCGCACATATCCCGGGGCACTTAAATCAGATTGAGTGACTCAGGACAGCATTCCTTAACTCTACCCTACTACATGTATCTACTTGGCAACCTCTGTTCCTGACTTGCCGGCAATCATCTCTGCGGAATTCACTGAGTACTTAACTGTGTCCATTACACTCTGCCAAGTAGTGAAAAAGCTTGCAAAAAAAAAAAAAAAACCTAGAGAAACTCACAGTTTGAGTGCAATAGACAATAGACAACCAAAATAAAGTTATAGTAGTAAAATGGTGTGCTTATAACTATAAAGTAAAGGTACAAGCAAGGCACAGAAGAGGCGCAGGTCAAGGAGTGAACCTTCACGATGTCACTCCACGATGAGGACTAAGGAAGACTTCACGGGAGGAGTTTGCCCAGCCAGACATGAGACAGACCTCTGGAAAAACATCCGGACAGTGGCCATGCCCCATCGTCTTCTTCGGATGACTCCCTCCTCTTTTAAAACCATCCTCAAAAGTACCCACCCTGCTTAACCTTATTCTGATCGCCTTTTCATCTGTACATGCATACTTATTTTATTGTGCTTCACTTTATTGTGCCTCACAGATATTACATCTCTTTACAAAGTGAAGGTTTGTGGCAATCCTATATCAAGCAAGTCTATTGGTGCTATTTTTCCAACAGCGTGTCCTCACTTAGTGTGTCTATGTAACTGTGTCACATGTTAATTAAGGTGCGTACACTGTTATTTTAGACATAATGCTATTGCACACCTAACAGACTACAGTATAATGTAAACATAGCTTTTACATGCAGTGGGAAACAAAAAATAAATGTGTGACTCACTTTATTGTAATATAAATTACAATTTTAATAAAGTGCTTTATTGCAGTAGCGTGGAACCAAACCCACAATATCTCTGAGGTATGCTTGTATTTCCTCAGGACATGTATGTCCTTGGTTAAGACATCATTAATGAAGATTTTAGGATATGGGTGTGTCTTCACAGTAGAATCCTCACAGGTAGAAATCATGCAACTCAATTTTCTTCCCCTTTGTTACACCCAGTACCACTCAGTGGATAATAGCTAAGCTGCAGACTGCACTACAATTTCTCAGAACCTGGCAGGAATAGGAAGGAGACACATTTCCCAGGGTTGTGTGCTCTCTCTAGCAGCATCACACAAGGCACCCTTCTGTCAAATTCATTTCCAGCCAAGTGTGGTTGGAGGATGGCCGGACTCTATATGTCCACAAAGACGAAGGCAGTGCAATCTTCTATCAAGGGCAGCTTCTCTATGTCTTGATGATCAGAGTTGTACTCTTGACCCCAGATGCACCAGACCAATCCGGAGCCCAATAGACAGATCTGGTCTCCATGAAGATCGTGATGTGAGTCTAGAGGACTTGGACTCCTGGGCAGGTAAAATGTATGCCCACAGAGAGAGTAAACTCTGTGAGAAAATGGGCTGAAGTCCCCTCGTTTTTGAATCCTTGTTGATGGAACCCCCAAGTTTTATGCTTCTTCCAACACTGACCACAGGATACTTCTAAATTTAAACATCAACTGCAAAGATTTAAAGGAGAGTTTTGTTACAGTTAAATTTCCCTAGTGCAGACTGCTGGAAAATAGGTCTTCTGAATTAGTGGAAAGCCATCATCTTACAATATATTTTAAATTTGCATTCCTTTATTTACACAAGTTTGGGCATTTTTGATGTACTAGGAAATATTCTAGTCAAATGTGGATACAACATTAAATGAGACAAGCTCTTGCCTCGTAAGGGTGAGAAGGAAATATACAATAAATTTAAATCAATTAATATAACTTTAGACCATGTTAGTGATACAAAGGAATTAAATCAGCATTAGGGACTAAAGAGTGAAAGTAGGTGGTATGTCAGTGTGTGACTGTGTGTGTTATTATCAGTACAGTGTGGCAGGGGCAGAGGAAACAGCAAATACAAAGGCCCTGGGTAGAAATGGATTTTGTGTGTTTGAGGAACAACAAAAAGTTCAATATGCTAGGAGCATAATAAGCAATGGGGAGAATGAAAAGTGATAAGTTCAGAAAATAGCCTACAGTCAGGTCACATAGGCTCTCATAAGACATAGTAGACTGGACTTTCCTTAAAATTTGACCAGAATCTATTGGAGGAGGGGAATGACATGATCTAATTTTTATGTTTCTGCAAGATCAATCTGATAATTGAATGTAAAAGAGACACAAAGGTGGAGTCTGTCAGATAACTTAAAGGTGACCATATAGTCCAGGTGAGAAATGATGGTAGTTTGATCTAGGGTTAATGAGATACTGTGATGTGATGGGATTTGGGATCTATGTTGGAGGGAGAGACAACAGGACTTGCTGGTGATAAGATAGGGCAGACAGATCTGATCATGAAGCTAGTGAAGCTCAAGTTTCAAGACCACTCACTTGAATGGAAACTTTCCAAGGCCCTGGGAGAAACCCTAGCAATTTCATATTTGTAATTTTGTAATATTTTTCTTCAAAATGTCCTCCAAACTTCAGGTCTTACAAATCTCCCTTACTTATAGGTCTTTAGAATGGGTAACCAAGTAAAAAAGGATAATATTAAAATAAGAAAGGTACCCAAATTATACGTGAGACACACAATTTGTAGAGCTACACTAATCAAATTTAACTGGTAGTAACCAAATTTAACTGGTACACTGATTAAGAACACATGAGAAACAATTATAAAGCAATTTTATTTTTTGCCTCTTACAGTCCTTTCTTTTTGTGCCCAGAGGGACATTTTACTTCTTCCTGCATGAACAAGAAAATCCTTTTTTAAAAAATCCCTTTAAATAACTTGAAGTCTGATGATTACTTGAAGTTGTAAGACAAAGTCTAAATTCTCAATCAAGATGTCTGCTTTCAAATATTAATCAATTCTTCAATCATTGATCAAAGGTGAGACTTCTTTCTTCTCTTCCATCAGGTCCTGCTGCCAGGAGCAAAGATTAAGCTGGGAAAGAGGAGTGTGATTGGCTTCTTCTCCCTTTCTCTCTCATATCCTCCCTCAATAGTCAGCTGCTGTTTCTGACTTTTCTGGAATTGGGGCAGAGGTGTGGGAGGGGGAGAGGGAGGAAAGGGAAGGGAAACAGGAAGTTCTTATTTGATGGACACCATCATAGCTGGCCTAGAGATTTCAGAACTTGACAAATTATTAAAGATGGCTTTTCTCCTGGTGGGGGAAATCATGGACTATTCCTAGACCTTCCATCATCAGGGACCTCTTCTTACAGTGCCCTTGATTTCCTTGGCATGCATCTCTATTCCACTTAGTTGCCAAACTCCTAGGAATTCAACCATATCCTTGGCTTCTATCCTGGGGCTGTTTGACCAATCAAGAGGTCTTCTGGAACTAAGACACACTAGGCCAGCATTTCCACTGTGTTCAGTCCTCATCTGATGCAAGGAAAACCCACAGGCATCTTTTCACAGCAACCCTGAAAGTGCAGGCCAAGCTCAGTAAATGACAACTTCTCCTTCAGCAACTAGCCAGTTATCCATCAGCAGATATTCACTGAGTTTTTGCCCTTTATATTTTCAGGCAGGAGTGCTACACAGTCTGTGGGAACCTCTCAAACTTCATCAATGACTTATCAATAATCTCAGTAAATGTTCAGTGATTTCCTTAGAGCACCTCCATTTTGAATGGTGATGAAAGCAAAGTCCCATCCATCCTTCCCTTTAGGGGAAGGTAGGACTCAGAGTACACAACCAGTTCTCTACAAAACCCTCTTTTCTCTGGCTGTAATTTAACTAGTCTTGTCATCTCAAATGGTTATTTTCAAATTCAAATTGCTCATAACTCAGTTATCCAATGCCTCTATCTTAATATACTGTTACTCAACCATTGCTTAGCTGGGTTCAGCTTTAATGAATAACTCAAGTGAGCTTGGCTTTGATAAATAGGTATTATAGTTATCTATGACATTAGAGATTTAGGACTTACATTATTATATTTAGTTTAAAACTAAATACTTCAATGTAATGTATCTACAGTCTCATTCATATTATATACTCAGGGGCTTAATGAATCCTTGTGTTCTAGTTTGCTAGTTGCTGGAATGCAATATACCTGAAACAGAACAGCTTTTAAAAAGGGGAATTTAATGAGTTGCTAGTTTACAGTTCTAAGGCTGAGAAAATGTCCCAATTAAAACAAGTCTATAGAAATGTCCAATCAAAGGCATCCAGGGAAAGATACCTTGGTTCAAGAAGGCCGATGAAGTTCAGGGTTTCTCTCTCAAGTGAGAAAGCACATGGCGAACACAGTCAGGGCTTCTCTCTCAGCTGGAAGGGCAAATGGCAAATTCGGCATCATCTGCTAGCATCTTCTCCTGGCTTCCTGTTTTCTGAAGCTCCCCGGGAGGCATCTTCCTTCTTCATCTCCAAAGGTCGCTGGCTGGTGGACTCTCTGCTTCGTAGTGTCACTCTCTCTGAATCTCTCTCTCCAAAATGTTTCCTCTTTTATAGGACTTCAGAAACTAATCAAGACCCACTCAAATGGGTGGAGACATGTCATCCCTAATCCAGTTTAACAACCATTCTTGACTAAATCACATCAACCAGGGAGATGATCTCATTACATTTTCAAATATACAGTATTGAATAGGGATTATTCTACCTTTATGAAATGGGATTTACATTAAAACATGTTTTCTCTTAGGGGGCACACTTCCTTTCAAACCAGCACACCTTGTAATTCATAATTCTTCAAGTTCCAAATAGGTAAAAAGTCATGTCAATGAGGATGTTCAGTCAGCCCTCCCCCAGCCAATGCAATCAAGACATACTATGAGATTTTACAGATTTTCTTAATGGAATTCTTCAGTGTTAGGTCACTTCTTACCAATCAAAACATAATTTAGGATAACAAATAAAAGAAAAATTATGTTCATAGTTATCCTATAAGCCAGTAATTCTCACACTTTATTGTGCCTATGAATCTCTGGGGAAATATTATACCCAGAGGCCTTATTCTCAGAGCTTCTGCTTCAGGAGGTCTCAGGTGAGGCCCAGAAATCAACAATACAACAAGCACCCAGATGATCCTGATTGGATTCTCACATCATAGTAGGAGAAAATATCTCTACTTACTTTCATAGCTTTGTCCTTCCAAGGCAAGAATTACAAGAAAAAAATGATTATGGTTTGCAGTAATGCTCATCCTGTGTGACATTTTCTCCAGATTCAGGAGTGGCATCCCCCACTGTTCTAATTAGCCCCTCAATGGGCTCATAACCACTTGGAATGACATTGTAATGAGCTGCCTCAGCCCCTTGCTTTGTCTCTTACATCTTGCTTTTGTTGTTTCCCTGTATCCTTTTTACTCACCTTGTTTTATCTCATTTTTTCCTTATTTCTGCTTATGAAACAGACTGCTGATGCTTGGACTACAGCTATCCAGAAATGAGAGTACAAACATTTCCTCTCATCTTTAACTGCCCTTAATCCTTACTAAAGCATTTCTGAAGAGCCATGTCATTGCCTGCTCCTCCCCATTACCTTTTATTATCAAAGGTCATTAAAAGGGACATTTGCACTCATGAGACTATAGTTAACTTGGCCTATTAATTAAGAAGGTTTCACCTCATTGGGAAGCTTAGCCTGGAGAAAGGCTGGGGAAAGCCAAGTGGTGTTAAAATTTCGTAAAAAAAGAAAAAAAGTGGTGTGACTTCTTACACAATCTAACTAGGCTTTGGCTAAAACTAAGTCCAATTTTGATTTGTTCTCTAAAGTAAATAGACTCACATTTGACCTTTATGTTTATAAAATTCTGACTCTGAATTTTACATTCAGTTCTCAGAATGAGTTCCCGTGGTTGCAGATGAAGCAATGGTTCCTGTTTCTACCTTTGTGTTTATGCTTACTACTGTTTTTTTCTTTCTGAAATTCTAAAACAAACAGATTTGCTTTCTCTGATGCCCATCAACTATCATTTCTACAGGTGTATAGCTTCTCACCTATTCCTTTAAGGCATTTCCTCTTTTTCATTTTCCTTTCTGAATTTCTACCTTGTCCTGTGCCCCACTTTTATCCCAACACATACACACACATACACACTCACACAAATGCACTTGGCCCCATTGCAATTCACTTCAGGCCCAGCCCTCCAAAGACTAATCTTTGCAACTCAGCCTCAGCAGCTGTGGTGAGAGAGGACCAGCATAACCTGGCAGATGTGTGTGGGAAGCTGCCAGAGGTGGCAGGAGTGGCTGCAGTGCTAGATCTGTTAGGATAGCTTCCCGCTGGTGGAAAACCAGTAAGTGTTAATAGGAATAAAGAGAGGGAAAGGGAGGAACTGCCAAGTATTTGAAGAAAAATTGAGGATTGGAGCGGTGGAAAGCAGGTCCCAGCCAGGCTGCCATGAGTGAAAAGAAAAATGAAGGCCTAAACATCATATGTCAAAATACTGCCAAAATATAAATCAAGTTTAAAGATCATCTATCAAATAGAATTTGTCTTGTCCTTCTGTATTAACAAATATATATTCATAACAAAAAAATTAAAACTTTGGATGAACCTATGCTTTTTATCTTGACTGAAGGATGTCTGGATTTAATTATTGCACACATCTAGGTTTTCTATTGATGGCCCAGTGCTGCGTGTATGAGTATTAAATAAAGATATACATAATGCATGCATTTTCATTTATTCTCAAAGGATATTTCCCTCTTTTTGCCTTCATTTCAGCAAAATCACTAGTTACATTGTTATAATCAATATTTTCCACTAAATAATTGGGGTTCTGTTAACAGTGATAACCTAAAGGTTTAAAAAGCAAACAAATGTTCCCCACTAATGCAGTGTATTGATGTTGGCGTGCTGTATGGGAATTCTGCATTTTATGCATGATTGTTCTGTAAACCCACAGCTTCTCTAATTAAGAAATAAAAAGCAAAGAAGAGTTGTAATCCCAGTAGAAACAATGTGTCTTTTCCCAATATTTCCAGTAAAATGATGCTTACTGACTTGACTTTTGTCATATTTACCCTGAACCTATCCCTGTGGTCTGGGGAGATGGAATGCCTGATTAGTCTGTTCTTTATCACTTCACAATGGTAGAGTTACAGGGAGATGAAATTCTACCACCCCACTCCCTCACCAATGAACTCAAGAGGAAGATGGTTGCAGCTAAAAATATGCGGCATTGCTATTGCTCTCTATCTCTCTCTCTTTCTCTCTCTCTCTCTCTTTTTTTTTTGCCTTGCAAGTTGTTCAATGGAATAGAGAAAGAGGGAAATTCCTCCTGAAATAAGATGTCTTTGCTTGAAGCATTTTAAATATAATCATAGGAAATCGCTAAAGAGAAAATCTTAGTTTCCATTTACATATAGCTCAAAAACATGCTAACTAAAAAAAATGGTTTTAGTTTATTACTGCAAAGGAGATGCTAAGTCTACTTATGATTATGCTGAAGAGTCACCCCCAGAGAACCTTTTATGTGACTCAGATGTGGCCTCTCTTTCTCAGCCAACTCTGCAAATAAATTCACTACCCACCCCCTATGTGGGACATGACTTCCAGGGATGAGCCAGGCCCTGGCATCATGAGATTGAGAACGTCTTCTTGACCAAAAGGGGGAAAAGAAATGGAACAAAATAAAATTTCAGTGGCTAAGAGATTTCGAATAGAGTAGAGAGGTCATTCTGGAGGTTATTCTATTAGCATTATATAAAATATTCCTTTTTAACTTCTAGTGTATTCAAATACCTAGAAGGGAATACCTGAAGCTGTTGAACTATAATCTAGTAGAGTTGATTCTTGATGATGATTATATAACTATATAGCATTTATCATGTGATAGTGTGATTGCGAAAACCTTGTGACTGACATTCCTTTTAACTAGTCTATGGGCAGATGAGTAAAGATTAATAAATAGATAAATAAATAATAGGGGGGATAAGGGTATGGTAGGTGTTTGGGTTTACTAAAGCTGCTAGAATGCAATATACCAGAAATGGATTGGCTTTTATAAAGGGGATTTATGAAGTTATGAGTTACATTCTAAAGTCATGAAAATGTCCAAATTAAGGCACCACCAAGAGGATACCTTTTCAGAGGAAAGGCAGTTGGCATCCAGGACACCTCTGTCAGCTGGGAAGGCACCTGTTTGGGGTCTGAAGTCCTTGTTCCCAGTTTGTTGCTTCCAACTTCTTATTGCAGGAGTTTTCTCTCCAAGCATCTGTGAGCCCTCACTTAACTTTTCTGGGGCAAACTCTGGATTTCATCTCTTAGCTTCCCTTGGCTTTCTCCAGGTTCTGGTTATTTCTGTGAGTCCTTACTTAGCCCCTGTCATATTTCTGTTTGACCCCTCTCAGCCACAAGTGAGCTCTCTTAAAAAAATTCCAGTAAGTGTCTTAAGGCTCATCTTGAACGAGCAGGGTCACATCTCCATGGAAACAATCCATCAAAAGATGCCACCCTAAACAATAGGTCTGCCTCACAAAAGAAAACAGCTTTTCTGGAGTGCATAAGAGTTTCAAACTAGCACAGGATGTTTGGGGTGTTCTTTTTAATTTTTTTTTTGTTATTTTTGGAATAATAGAAATGTTCTAAAATCGACTGTGGTGATGGTGCAACACTATATGATGATCCTATGAGCCACTGATCGTATACTTGGATGGATGATATGATGTGTGAATATATCTCAATAAATTGCAGTAAAAATCAATTGATGATAAAAAATATGGTTTTAAGATATGTATATATAAGACAAAATCTATAAACAAAATCAAGGAAATAAAAAAAACACAAGATTCAGGATTGAGGTTCACTTTGGGGAGGGGACAGATGAAATGGGATGGAAAAGGGTACACAGGGAGGCATCAAAAAATACTGTTAATATTCCTTTTCTTAGCCAGTTTGCAGGTACATAGATAGGTGTTCATCTTATTATTCTTTATTTCTCATACATATGATAAATCTTAAAATATGTTTAATAGTTAATTTTAAAACTAAAGGAAAAGAAAATCCAGGGTAAGTTTGAGAATTCTGTAACTGGGGATTGCAGAGTTTAAATGTCTTTTAAAGGAAAAGTGATTTAGCTAGTACATCACATTACTCATAAGAGGTATTTGAGGGGACCATTGCACTGCCTTTTCTTCACCTTTTACCTTCTACCTGAATGTTAGAACCTGCCCTGATTCCATTAATAAAGCTAGAATTGAGTTAAGCAGTGATGCCACCACCTCCTGCCCTGTATTCTAATCACCATCCATACTGGTGTTATTGCTTATGAAATATTCATGAAAGTTACATTCTAAACCAGACATAGCTTCAGAGTCTTTCTTTTTTTAGAAAACAAGAGACAAGAAAGCGCCAACTGTATTCTTCTGCATGTTTTTTCCAGTTATGCCTGTAACTATGCATGCTATGTGTGAGATGGACAATCTAAAGCCTTAGATGTTTCATTAGAGATGACACTATAAAATCATCAGCATTAATTAAACAAAAAGGGGAAGTGTGGCAGCAGCACAGGATATCATGAGATTTCATTGCCCTGAATATACTTAAATCTGCCCTTCATAAAAAAAGATAATTTTTAAATGATAAAATTTGGAAATCGTTTCTTACATTCCACGTATGCTCAACCATATTTAGAAAGAAAACATACCTACTTGTGTGATGTGATTTCAGGGATCTCACCTTGTCCTCTGGCTCTGCCATAGTGCTTCAAATTCCTTCCCTAGGTCTCTCCTTAAGGGATTTCTGGAAAATGTGCATTATACTGGATGATTCTAGAGAAATAGCAAATAACTCAACATATTCAGTGGGATGACCCAGCCTTTGTTATTATGTATATCAGGCCCTTATTCTTCAAAGTTATTTCAGGTTTTCACTTTTGATTCTTGCAGCAGGTCTATAAGATAGGTATGGCAAATATTATCCTTGTTGTGAAACAAAGCAGGATTGGGTATATTTTGTCATTTTTGTAGCTTAAAAAATGTTCATGTTTGTCTGTGTTAAGGCATGATTAAAGAGTGGTTTTCTTTCTTGATTTATCACAGTCAACAGAATGGCCTTGCCTAAGGTTGGTGTTCTATGAAATTATTTATGTCCAACAGGACAAGGGCAAGACCTGGCTGTGAATGCCAGGGAAGCTCCTGATTTGGGGGACAGCTTTTCTTTTCCTCACTGTGGAGCTGCTTTCCTAATAAGGGACATATCCAGATTTAATTCTTGAAAATATTTTCTAAGTGCTAGGGTCTAACCCTCTATGGGATATTTACCTATTATTTCATTAACTATTAACCAAATTTCTATATTTATGCAAGGGTTCATTTAATTTTTTCCAGTAAAGATACTTCCAGTATCTTTATTTTTCCTACAACCTCGATACAATTAACTCTCTAATTTACTCAAATTGATATATTTATATAAATACACAAAATTAAAATTTTATATGCAACACATGGCCTTTATTACAGAATTTAACCTTTTAACATAGTTTATAATCATTACAAGGTATCCTCTGCTTTTCCGGTTGCAAGGACAAACCACTCCCATTAAGTATTGTACATAATACTTAAGTCAACTTAATGATGAGCCCTCCTCTTTGTAAGTGAAAAAGCCCCTCAATCCTGTCCTAAAAAATTGTTAACCCTGCACCACTATCAAATTCTTATCAAATTTCAGCCAATGGAGCACCAAAAATAGATTATGGGTAACTCAGTCTTTCGTCAAAGCCATTCAAGGCTGACCTTTCAAAGGAAGACACAGATTTCTCATTAAACTTTGTTTTAATGGGCCTCAAAATTCTGACAGATTTTTGGTCAAGTTGTTTCTATTTTAAAACTACTGATAGTTTTCTAACTACTACTGATAGTTATTTTAAAAACTAACAACTTAAAACAATGACGCAAAAGCAAATGATCCACAAAACTGTCCTTTCCTTCTGAAGGTTTTATGGTGCATTGTTATCAATAACCAGTCTTTTACTATTAAACTTGAGACAAACAGTTCTGATTCTTCCACCACTGATTAAGACTAGGGTGGCAGGTGTTATAAATAATATTTATTTAGTCTTCTGAGCTTTCTGGACAGACTTGGTGACCTTGCCAGCTCCAGCAGCTTCTTGTCCACTGCCTTGATGACCCCACAGCAACTGTCATATAACAAACAGCAAAACGACCCAGAGGAGGATAGTCAGAGAGTCTCTCAAAATACACGGGCTTGCCAGGAACAATTTTAATGATGGCAGCATCACCAGATTTCAGGAATTTGGGGCCAGCTTCCAGCTTCTTACCAGAATGGTAATCAATCTTCTCCTTCAGCTCAGCAAACTTGCAAGCAATGTGAGCTGGGTGAAAATCCAGCACAGTGCATAGCCAGCTCTAATTTGGCCTGGATGGTTCAGAATAATCGCCTGAGCAGTGAAGCCAGCTGCTTCCATTGGTGGTCATTGTTGCCATCATCAGCCACAGCGCCATGATGAACAGCTTTACAACATGTTCTTGGCATTGAAGCCCACATTGTCCCCAGGAAGAACTTCATTCAAAGTTTCATGGTGCCTTTCAACAGACTTTACTTCAGCTGTAATGTTGACTGGAGCAAAGGTGGCAGTTTGAGAACACCAGTCTCTGCTCAGCCAACAATTTTGTAGAAATCCTGGACAGACAGAAACAAATGTTTGTCAGTTGACAAGTAAGTGGTAGGGTACAATCCAGAGCTTCCAGCAGTGTGGCATTGACATCTTTACAGGTGACTTTCCATCCTTTGAACCAAGGCATATTAGCACTTGGTTCCAGCATGCTGTCAACATTCCAACCAGAAATTGGCACAAATGCTACAGTGTTAAGATTGTAGCCAATTTTCTTAATGCAGATGCTGACTTCCTTAACAATTTCCTCAAATTTCTTCTGGCTATAGGGTGGTTCAGGGGAATCCATTTTTTTAACACCCAACAATTAGTTGTTTCATACCCAGAAGGGCATACTCACAAGTCTGCCCATTTTGGGAGATACGAACTTCAAATTCACCAACACTGGCAGCAACAGTCAGCATGAGATGTGCCTATAATTATTCTATTGATAAAGTTTCTGTATCCTGGGGCAGCAATGATGGTCACATTATACTTGCTGATCTCAAATTTCCACAGGGGAATATCAGTGGTGATACCACACTCTCATTCAGCTTTCAGATCATCCAAGACCCAGGCATACTTAAAGAGTCCTTTACCATCTCAGCAGCCTCCTTCTGAAATGTTTTGATGGTTCTTTTGTCAATTCCACCACTTGTGTAGATCAGCTAGCCAGTAGTGATGGAATCTATGTACCCAAATCAATGTTATCAATGACAATGTTGATATGAGTCTTTTCCTTTCCCATTTTGGCTTAAGATACAGTTAATGGCTTTAGCATTGATTTTCAATAGCATTCGTTTTCACATTTCACAGATGGCAGAAACAGGATTGGGCAGGGAAAGTCTTTCAAACAGGATGCTGACAAGTCACCTATGAAAGGAAAGGGAGGACAAGGCAGGACTGGACAGGGAGAGCCTCAGATTCAGATGCAGATCTGATATTTCTCTTCAACCCAATGGGTCATTCAGAGCCCATTGAAAGAAATGGTCCTAGGAACCCTTCCCTGCCTATGCATTGACTGAGCCCTTCTCCAGAAAAAGCTTGGCCTCAGCTCAAAAGCTTTGCTGGATGCTGAGGTTGCTGCAGCTGGAGGCTGTTAGCTAACTATCCTCCTTGCAGCTGAATGCAAGTTCTTTCTTGACTTATTTTGTTTAGTGGATATCTGAATACTGGAAAACAAGTAACCAAGGTAATCAATTCAAATATCATAGCCACTATAGAGAGAGATATTCTGGTGAAATGCCAGTTAGACCACCAGAGCAGCACAGGTGCTGTTCCACCCTGATGTTATGGGTCAGGAGGCCATTCCACAGTGAATTTAACACACTTGTTAAGATCACAGAAAGATGGAACTAGAGTAAAAAGAACCCAATTATACTCCAACCACTTGTTCTCTATTAAGATGTGTCAATGCCTAACAGACTGCTTACTCCTGGATAACCAGATAGAAATTCCACTTCTAAACACAAAAAACAAAAACCATATTATAGAGATGATAATCATATCAGAATTTAGCAGCCCATGAGATTTGTCTGGAAATAATCTGTTAAGTATTACCCACACATATCATACCTTGCATTATACCCAATAATTTTAATGGCTATCGATTTTCGTCCATTAATGTTTCCACAGCTGAAACAGGTCCCTGGGTCTCAAAATAAAATTCTTTAAAGGGTCATTTTCATATAAAGATTCCTAACTTCCACAGGCCTCATAGTTTTAAAACTTAGAGGAAATTTCTGTGTTCCTAATTGAGATATTGGTGTCTCACATGTTCTTAGTGAGTAACTGTATTTTGGGATCATGACCACAAGTCATGTCTATTTTTTGGTAAAAGTCTATAAGGTATATACAGAAGGGTAGAAAATCCAATATTTTATAGAAACTTCTATGTCTCATAGTTGCTATTAGATGATCAATAACTTCATACTTACACTGCATAGTTAAATAACTAGTTAGAAAATACCTGATAATTTCCAACAATTGTCTGCTGAACAATTGTTACACAGTTGACTATGTTTACAGGTAATTTTGCTATTGGGCAAAAATCAGTAGGGCGATATCTAAATATTGTATGAAATAAGGTGAATGGAAATCCCATTTGGGCTGAAAACCTCAAATTTTGACATCCTATGGTCAGTCATATAGATGCCTCTGCCATGTATGTAACCATCCAAGCTCATTCCTACATCCAGGGGCCACTTCCCAGGTCACTCACTTTGCTCTTCTATTCTGAAAACCTATCTACTCCACAGCTACTGAAGAAGGGGATCAGCTTTTAAAGTTTCTCTCCCTCCCCTCTTATTCCATTGTACCCTGTTTTGTTTTGTTTTGTTTTTTCCTGCAACCTTTAACTGGCTTTTATTTCATTACTAATCTGGGCATTGTTTTTTAAATGTTCCTCTCCCCACAGGACTATAGGATCCTTGAGGGCAGGAGCTGTTTTCCTTGTTCCTCTTGGCACTAATAGGAGATTGATCAATATATTTTTCTTCTTTCAGACTCAGGTGCACTAAAACAGGTCGATGTTTTTCGCCAGCTCATGGTACACTGTCAATACTGGTCCATACCAGGCTTTCCTTTAGTTTATCTCCTCTCACATGCTCCCTATCCCCACTCACAGTCCCCTCAGGCCCCATGTGGCATCTACTTTAGCATATTTTTCATATGAGCTGCTATTTGACATTATAAGAAATTATCAGTATTTTATCATTAATTTTCAAGCTGTGTAATGATTATTTAGACTTAAATGTACGCTTGAAGACTATCATTGCATAGGTAGAAACTGTATAATGTCTTGCAAATATATATGCATTTATTTTTAATATGAATTTTATAGAAGTGCAGCATACATACTGAAAATCATAGGTGTACAGCTCAACGAATTCCACAAAGTGAGCACATCCATCATGCGGATCAAAAAGCAGAGCGTCGCCAGCACCTGCCGGAAACTCCACCTAGTCCGATCACTCCCCCTCCCCGAGAGAGAATAATTACAATCATGATTTTTAATACTTCAGATAATTTTGCCTGTTTGGGGACTTTTTATAAAGGAATCACATGGCATATAGTCTTTTGAGTCTGGTTTCTTTCTCTCAACATAATATTTGTGAGAAAGATTATATTATTGCATATAGTTGTAGTTTACTTACCCTTATTGCTGTTTAACATTCCTTTATAAATATATAAATATTTAAATATAACATTCCTTTATAAATATATAAATATAAGTAAATATATAAGTCATTGGACTGACTTTTCATTGGACTGACTATTATATAAATATTTAAATATATAAATATAAATAAATATATAAGTCATTGGACTGACTTTTCATTGGACTATTATATAAATATTTAAATATAACATTATAAATATAAATATATAAATATAGCATTCCTTTATAAATATATAAATATAAATAAATATATAAGTCATTGGACTGACTTTTCTATTCCAATGCAGTCATTTTACTTCTTCCCTTAGGTTGCCTCCAACTTGTTGCATGAACAGCACAGCAATGAATATCCTTGCAAGTATGTCCTTGTTTATCTCTGTGAGAGTTTCTCTGACTATTTTATACTCAGTTGTGAGCTTGCTGGATTGGAGAGTATCGTCACATGTAGTTTTACTACTGGATTGCTCTCTGAAACAATTGCACTATTTGTCACTCCCACCACAATGCATGAAGGTTGCATCTGTTTCCTACCTTTGCCAGTACATATCACTTAAGTTTTCAATGCTTGACAAAATGATGAGTAAAAAGTGGAATTTCCTCATTATTTCATTAGCATTTTCTTAAGGACTAGTGAGGATGAACCCGTCAGCCATTCTGTTTCCCCCTTTGTGATTTGCCTTTCCATATCCTGTCATTTTTCTTTTAAATTTTCCTCCTTTTTCTTAATTTTCAAAAGTTTCTTACATATAATAAATATTAATATCTTGTCAGTATTGGTAATATCTCATCCCAACATGTTATTTAGATGTTAGCTTTGTCTATGGGGTCCCTCATAGTACAAAAAATATTTAATTGTGCTTAAATTAGTCACAACCATTGGTTTGTATTGCCTTTAATGTTTGAAATTACGAGATCTTGGCTATGAACCCCAGAGATCAACAAGAGCTCTGTAGTTTTATTTTTCATAATTACATCTGGAATACAGTTTTTAAGGCTGTGTGCAGGAGCCACCTTTATTTTTTTTCCATATTTTCTGATTGATTATAGCATCCCTGACATATTATAAATATCCATACAGACATGGCTCTATTTCTGGGATCTCTATTCCTGTATTAGTGCCACTAAAAGAGTGAATCTCTGCTCATTGTTTTTCCTTTGCTATTTATAGAGATTTATTAGCTTATATGAATTTTAGAATTAGTTTACTCTCTCCCAAATAGAACCTACTGGTTTTGTCATTGGAATCACTTTGAATCTATAGATTAATTTGTGGCAAACCAACATATTTACAACCTAGTCTATTTATTATCCTTGGCCTTTTTAAACTGTAAATGGGAATTGTGGCTGTTTGTAGCTTAGAGAGCACAGAGGTAATGAAAAAAACATGGATTCAAGAGTTATGGAGTCAGGCAGACCAGGAACCAAATTACAGATTCTCTCCTCCCTGGCTGTTGGTGAGTAAAGATCCCTTAATCTCTTGTGCCCTCAATTTCCTCGACTCTGGAATAGATCCAATACCTATCCCATAAATGAGTTGGTATATAAAATGCATGGCACATTCCTTTTTCTTAGATTTTCTCCTAAGAGTCAGTCCTACACAAATAATTTAGTTCTTTTATTCTCCAACATCATCTTCAATACTCTCATTCCCACATCCACAGTCTTCTCTCTTTTTATTTAAGAATGAGAAAATAAAATTCATTTTAATTTCAAAAACCACAAAATGGTGCCTCCTTTTCCCTATTATCCTAGCTCACTCAACTAATAAATCCTCAGGCCTGCACACAGATGGCCAAGGTCTTAGCCAGGTGCATGTCACAAATATATCAGTACAAAATTCCCTTTCTTCTCCACCCCAGAGAGAAGTCTCTGTGTATGCTGTATTCTTAGTCATGCATATAATTACATTCCCTATTTCATGTCAATGTAAGTAGTCTCCCAGTTATACTTTATTACATTGTTCTTTTTAATTCTGTCACTAATTTTTCAAGTTGCAATTATATGTTCATGTTAGTTTGTGTGTGTGTGTGTGTGTGTTTTCGTATGCTGCATGATGGGGTCACATTTCATTTTTTTTCCATGTGAATGGCTAGTTATTGCAGCACCATTTGTTGAATTTTGTTTGTTTGCTTTTGTTGGTTTCTTTGTTTGGGAAGTACATGGGCCAGGGATAGAACCAGCATCTCCTGCATGGCAGGCAAGAAGAATTACACCACTGAACTATGCTCACGCCCCCTAGTTTGTGTGATTTTTGTCTCTCTCCTCCAACAGACTGTAAGTTCATGAAATCAGGGAAGCTAATTGCATCATTCATCATTGTATGATCACTGCACAGAATATGTTTCATAAAAATGTGTTGAATGCATGAATGAGATTTTTGTTAATTGTATGTCTATGTCTTAGGACTAATTTATTGTCAATCATATAAAGAATTATCTCCATTTGCAAACTTCAAAAGTTGATTTCCCTTTTTTATATGTATCCATTTAGTCAATGAGACCCTTTAGGTTTTTCAATGATTTTAAATGATGAAGCAAAATCTGGAAATTCTGCATATCACAGCTTCAATAGAAATTAATATTCTCCTTTAATACCACTTTTTCTTAAATGAAATATAATCATAAAGTATAACTCTACACACAGAGCAGGTATTCAATATTTCTTATTGAGCAAATAAGTAAAATTATCATTAAAATTTAGACACTAAGAAGTTGGGATTATTGCAAGGGAGTAACAGCAAAGGGTAAAGAAAAGAAAAACTTTGAATTATGGGTAATTAACTGGATACCAAGGAAACTGTTATGATTCCAGGAAATGTAGATGAGATGGGATGCATGGGCCCACCCTTTTCCTAGGCTGTGTCCTGCCTTGTAACGTGTTAGTACAAATACTTAAAAAAAAAATTCCCAGCACACATGCATACACTATGCTCATTCATTGCACAAAATCTCCCCTATTAAAGCTCACATGGTTGTAGCATGTGAATACGAGGGGGCCAGATTTTTAGGGACCCTAACTGGTAGAATTTGTATTTGAAAGTCTGTGAATGCCAAGCTACAGGGGCCTGGTGAAAAGAACTGCACTGTTCTCCTGAGAACCCCTAAATTCCCACACCCTCTTAGTTATGGAGGTCACTATAGCAACATCTGTGTACGTCACTGTTCCAGTGTGGATAGGCTACAGCTGCTGAGCCCTACCAGGGACCCATCACACCCTGTCTGGCTGCATATTAAGTCACAGTCTTATTCCAAGCTTCTTGGAATCATGAGAATCTCTGAGCCCTTAAGATCATCCCAGGAGAAATAATTAAAGACACACTGACTTGGGTAGCATATGGGACAGCAGTATGTCATTAGCTATTTTATGATTCTAGAGTGACAGTCATTTCAGAAGGCAGCCAGCTGCACCTGAGAGGTGGGGTGCCACTGAGTGGCCCAGAGGAAAATATACTCGCAATGATGTCCCAGACAAAGTTACCACAGCCAAGGAGGCTGGGCAAAGCCCTATGGTGCCAGGTTATCAATCATACTTTTTTTGTTAGGGGCAATAGAACTTTCCTAAGTATCTATCTTAAAGTAAGGAATGTAGGTTATTCCTCAAGTATCTGGGTAAACGCCTTGGTGATTGTTCACTTCTGAAAGTATCAGAATACAATTTAGAAAATATACATATAAAGATACCCAGTGGAACAAAATAGCTCCACGTATGTTTTTCATAGTCTGCAAGGTCTAATCTACCATATTATCTATCACTGAAGAGTAGGATATTAGGAAAGTTTTCATTTCTCAGGAACTAATGATTTCCTAAGTACCAGGTCTATTATACTCAAATGTCTACTTGTGAAGACCTTTATTTTTGAAAAACCAACCACTCATTCCAGTATATACATTCAGCTTGTGCACTGAACAAGTACACCACTTCTAAGAGGACACCATTCTGCATTAATGTGTGAGAACACATGGGCCAATATAGATGTTCAATTTCCTGACCAAACACTGAATCAGTAGGAAAGACCCCTGTATTAGTTTGCTAGATGCTGCCAGAATGCAATATACCAGAAATGGAACAGTTTTTTAAAAGCAAATTTAACAAGTTACAAGTTTACAATTCTAAAGCTATAAACATGTCCTAATTAAGATATCCAGAGAAAAATACCTCAGCTCAAGGAAGGACGATCTGGAAGGGCAGGTGGCTGGCATCTGCTGCTCTTTGTTTGTGGATCCGTTGCTTCCAGCTTCTGATGCCAGTGGTTTCCTCTCTAAGCATCTGTGGGCCTTCACTTAGCTCCTCCAAGACACACCTCTGGGTTCTGGCTTGCTTAACATCTCATGGGAAGGCACATGGCAATGTCTGCTGGACTCCAAATGTCCCTGTCTCAGCATCTGCTCTCTCCGTCAGCACTCCAAGCATCTCAAACATCTCTGTCAGCTCTGAAGTAACTGCTTTTCGAGTGTCTGTATCTAAGGTTTCTTCAAAATGTTTCCCTTTTTAAAGGACTCCAGTAAACTAATCAAAACCCACCTTGAAAGGGTGGGCTCACATCTCCATCTAAGCAAAAGGCCACCCCCATAATTGGGCACACCACATCTCATGGATTTAATCTAATCAAATGGTTACACCCGCAACTGGGAGTCCCACGGCTCTGCGGAGATAATCTAATTAATTGAATTGCGATTAAAAGAAACAGCTGCCCCCAGAAGATTGGATCAGAATTAAAATATGACTTTTCTGGGGTACATAATAGCTTCAAACTGGCTCAAACCCACCCCACCCCCCCCGCCGCCACATAATCCCACAACAGTACAGAGTCACTCACACATTTAGGAGAGTAAGCATACACGTATGTGGCTATGTCCTATCATGAGTTCACTCTAGGAGTTCCCGTATGTCATGTCTCTTGCCCCTACTGCCCACCCGTCTCATTCAGTTTGAGCACACCTTAACTAGTAACATCTTCAAAGGTTCTGTTTACAAGTGAGTTCTTACCCACAGGACCAGGGTTGAACCCTGAACATGCCTTTGGTGAGGGACATAATTCAATCTTTAGCAACTGGTAAAGCATATTGTTTGCCCTTTAGACTTATTTTGATGATTAGCTATAAAATACCTGACAGTGCCCAGCACATGGGAGAGCTAATAAAAAAAAGGGAGCTATTATTGTTATACAAAGAGTAACACAGCACCCCCAAAATATTACTGGTATTTGAACTTCCATACAGCTAAAAACCAGAGCAGTACAATTTTAGCAGTTATTTCTCATTGGCAAATTAAAAAGTTGGACATCTTCCATTGAGGCACTGAAGTTACATCACTAATATTATATTGGGGGAAAAGTTACATCAACTTCAAGGAAATTAGTGTTCGTCATGTAATTGCTTTTCCTAACAAAATAATATGTTTGTACTCCACTGACTTTTTAACTGTTTTTCAACCGTTTTGAACTCTACTCCCTCCTCTGTGAAAAGGAGATAATACCTACCTCACAATCATTTTCTGAGAATCACATGAAATCATGTTTGTCAGCAATGTATAAATGTAACATTTTATTGTTGTTATTGCCTACTCACTTCGGAATACACATTTGCTGTATGCTTTGAAAATGTACCCTTTGCACAGTTCATTAGGGAAAGCCAAGTGTTGGACATACTCATTCATTCATTTATTCATGCACGCATGCATGCAAAAAATATGTATCGCATACCAATGATGGAGCAGGCACTCTGCTGGGAGAGGGGCAGACCTGAAAGACAGACTCAGCTCTTCACCCTTGAGGAGACACACTTTGGTAGGAGAGACAGAGATTAGCTTGTCCTCTTGCCAATGTAATAATTGCTGTAAAACTGTACCTACATTAGGTATTCAGAGAAGAAAGAAGTGCTTTTGTGCTCTTTAAACAGATATGAGGAGAACAAAAGGAAACTGAATGGGCTGTGTGACAGTGGCTCAGTGGCAGAATTCTCTCCTGCCATGTCAGAGACCTGGGTTCAATTCCCAGTACCTGCCCATGCCAAAAAAAAAAAAAGGAAACTGGATGGACTTCTTAATAAGGAACAACTTTGGCTACAAGTGACAGAAACCCAACTCTAACAAATCTGGACAGAAAAAAAGGAGGGGGCTGGAAGAGGGGTGCACATCAGCAGAAAAGGCAGTTGTATGAACTGGCGGCCTGATGCTGCCAGCTTATTTCTCTTTGTGCTCATTCATCTGGCTTATCTCTATATAATCTTCATTCTCTACAACTGTAGAAAGGCTACAGGGCCACCAGCAGCAGTAGAACTCATTCCTTACATCTTCTTGGTCAGAGAGAAAGGGTCATGATGTCCAGCTCCAGCTCAGAAAATCCCAGAGTAGAACCTGGGATTCTTTGGCTCTTTCCAGGAAAAGAAAGCTATGCTGTATAAATTTTGAATAAAGGAAAAATATGCCTTCCTGAGATGGCTAAAATGGAACGAAAAGACTGAGGCCAGGGCCAATCTAAAGAGTTACATGGGATTTT
The DNA here is from genome assembly GCA_004026745.1 of Myrmecophaga tridactyla. NCBI lineage: Eukaryota > Metazoa > Chordata > Mammalia > Pilosa > Myrmecophagidae > Myrmecophaga > Myrmecophaga tridactyla. Next base: position 82,670 of record PVIY010005290.1, read on the forward strand.
CATGACTTAGAATATTTTATTGCTATTTATAAACTTGTGACCATCATCTTTCTTGTGATATACTAATAGCTTAAGACTTTTTAAAGGCACTATGAAGAAAACAAATGGAATAATTAATCTGAATTGGGAAAATATAAGATAGTTGTTCTTGGAGAGAAAGGTAGAGCCTCTCTTTGATAAATAAAGGTCATCACCTATTTTGCACTTCCCACATGGGATGTGAATAGTATGAGCATAGCAAACATTTTCTTTGAAGGACCAGATAGCAAATATAGTAAGCTTTGTAGGCTCAGAGGCAAAATTGGAAGGTATATAGGTACTTATATAACCATTTTAAATACAACCATTTAAAATTGTAAAAAAAACCACTCAGTTCACAGATCATACAAAAAACAAGAGGCAGGCTAGATTTTCTCCTTCAGGTATGGTTGGCCAATCTCCACTGTAGGCCTTTATACAGCAGACCTTCAAAGTCTCCCACTTACGCTTAATCTTGGTTTTCTTTTTAAACTCATAATTGAATGACTTTAGAGATGGTTGAAAGTATCACAATCATATTGTTTGATTTTTCCATTTACCACAAGAAAATGGAAGAGCAGGGATACAAAGCAACCTACCTATTGTCCCTCCAGCTAGTATGTGGCAGAACAAATACAAGAACCTAAATGAAAACTGGAATAACTCCTAATCTAGTACCTTTTTCTCTGCATCAAGGTGCTTCTTATGGCCTCTTTCTTCTCAAACAACTAAACCCTAAATATTCAAGTTTAAATATTCAAGCATCCTTGCCTAAGCTAGACCTGTTCATGTAGTTGGTCCCAATTCCAAGACTGATGTAATAACACAGCAGACTTGAACACAGAAATGTGACAGCTGCAGGAAAAAAGTTGTCCTATTTAAGAAGGACACTCTGAACAAGTCCACAAGGCATCTTGTGCTTCAGCCCGGGCATCGACTTCCCCAATACCTCCATGAGCAGTAACAATAACAGTAATCATTGTTACCAATGACAACAATGAACATTTCTGAGCACTTACTTTTAGCCAGGTACTCTCATTACCTTTGATAATGAGAGTTATTTGATAATTCTCATTATCAAATGAGAATGAATGCTAATTTGATAAACATTCATGCATTGTTTTAATGTTCCAAAGGAAATAAAACATCTCCCTTGTACATTTTCTTTTTGCATGCCATCAAGAGAAACATACAGCTTAAAAAACATAGACAGCTTGAAAATGTTAACAATAAACATTATATGATGCAATTTGATTGTCATTATTGAGGCTGGTTTTAAAAGCTTATAATTTATGGCTCTGGCATGCTGCTATAAATTAAAACAGGGTGGGTGTCCAATATAGCTCAGAGGAATGACTTTCCATCCATGACGCACAAATTCTCAAAGGTGGAAAACAGCTAGCATGACATGTACAACCATATGTATGATAAGTTCTTGTGTTCCTTGGCATGTGGCAAATTGATTTCACAACACAGAAATCTCACTCACCCTCTCCGGTGGGTGATTCACTCTAGTCTGGTGTGAATTTTTCACTTTTAATCAAGATCTCACACCTGGTACCTGAGGTGCTAAGTGAGACCACTGTGGAAACAAAAAAAAAAATGCTAAATGAATGTTGAAAATCTGAACCACTTTACTGCCAGAAAATAGGAGGATGAAAAAGTTTATTTCAAAAAAATAGAAAAGACTAGTTTAAAGTGTCTAAAGAAAAAAACAAACCTATTCTAATGAAAATAAAATAAGCATTCAGATTCCATGTTAGATGCCCAAATGTCTCTCCAAATTTACCCTTCTGTCAATCCAGATTACATTCTATTGTCCATATGTCACATATTATTTCCAATTTTCACGCCATTACTCAAGCTAGTCTCACTACCTAGAATCTCTTCCCAATATCCTAATATTTTAATCAATGACTCTTGATTTTTCTCCCATACAAATACAACTAAGAGCTTCAGCCCTACACTCATCGTTATGACAGAAGCTCATGCTGGCAGTGTGAAAGCAGTGAAGGCACCTCTCCAAAGAACATATGTCATTTGAAAAAGTTTCCCAGACTTGAGGAAGGAGCATGCAAGCTCTCATTTGAGAATCATTGTTCTATGCCAGAGGTTTTCCACTCCTGCTTTAGAGTAAAATAAGCTGGAGAGAGAAAAAATCCTAATTCCCAGAAGCAACCCCAGATCACTTGAATTAGAATCTCTGAAGATGGCACAAGGGTACTGATGGATATTTAAAGTTCTGCAGGTGATTGCATACTGTTTCAGAATGGCTGGCCTAAACTCACCCTATCCCCCAAGACCTCAGCTTTCTTAAACCTCTAGGTAGAACATCAATAAATACTGCTCTACCATACCTTTTCTGAAGTCTGGGGTCAGATATGTTTCAGAAATTTAAAAAACAAATTGAATACTCCATACGTATAATAAATAGTAAAAAATGCAACACCCCCGGAAGCTTCTGAGCAGCACCCTGTAATCAAACGCATTAACATTTTGCACTGAAACGAAAGTTGATATAACCATCCATACCAAATGAATAAAAAAAAGACTATAAATAGCTTTAACTAAGTAGAGTTTAAGCTTTGTTGCCATGTGTATTAAGAATAATTTTTTCTAATTTCAGAGATTTGATATTTGGAATTATGGTTAATAGAATATAGACCAAGTTTACCAAGTGGCTCTCTTACCCAAAGTACATATATGCATCACAAAGATGAAAAAGACTTGGATCCCTCCCTTGATAAGCTTAGAGTCTAATTGGAGAAATAGATTAAGAATTATATAAACAACCAATTATCAGGAACTTCCAGGGAAGATGGAAGAGTAGGGAGATCCAGAACTCACTCCTCCTCCAAAAAGATCTAGAGGACAGGCAGAAACTGTCTGGAACAACTGGTCTGGGCTCCCCAGGTCAGGACAACACTGTGCAGCATCTGGGGAAGAGGCTGAGAAACTGTGGTTCAGAACTATAACTCACTCCCATGGCAGCTGCCAGCACCCGTCTCCCACTCTCAAGATGAGCTGGCTCAAGTTTGGTCCCTGGTTAGCTTCTGCAGTTGGAGAGGCAAATGGAAATCCTTTTCCCCAAGAATTGGAATGGGGTGGGGGCACAGCTGAATACAGATCATGGCTTTTCACTGGTTCTTTTAGATTTCTGGGACCAAATCTGAAATGTTATTTCAAAGGCAGTGGAGGACTAAAGATGCAGGACTTCCTTAAAACTGTGGGGATATTTGCTGAGAAGTGCAACCTGCTGGACAGACCAGGAAAGTACAGCTTCAGGGAGCCACCAAAAAGGCTACTTGCTGTCTTTCCTGACCCTTTCCCCAGGGGTCCTTGGAACTGGTCTCTGTCCCTTTGTGGGTCTCTGGCCATGCTTTGGTTAGGAAATACTGACTCAAGAAGTCCTCTCTGGAGTGACACCCCCCCCCCCACAGAATTTGCCTTCCAAGAAAAAACAGCTAGAGGCAATGAAAGGAGAAATTTGAAAACCTATAGAGGCAACAAAAGAACAAACAGAACAGATCAAGATTCCCAGAGAAGGAAAAGAGGAAAGGAAGTTTTCTCCTGGGGATGAAACAATAGCAAAAATAGTACACTTAATTGTACCACATATTTAGGGCAAGAATTAGACCAAGAAAAACTTTGAAAAACCTGATCAGCTAAACGCAGGCAATTCTAAAAGTCTAGAATAATTTGAACCAAGTGTCAAAGAAAGGACCTCACACAAAATCAATCAACTATAAAACCCAAGGCAAAAGAGAGAAACCAATCTTCAGAGTAAACTAATTAAGGTAACCGGATGCTTAGTCCCCAGCAAAAAATTATATGTCATTCTAAGAAATAGGAAGAAATAGCCAAGTCAAAGGAACAAGTTAAAACTTAGGAGAAGATGCAGAATTAGGAACACTTAACAAAGATATTCAAACAAGTCTCCTAAATCAGTTCAAGGAGATGAATGAAAATGTGACTAAAGTGATAACGAATATTAAGAAGATGCTGGATGAACATAAATAAGAACTTGAAAGTATGAAAAGAAACATAACAGAACTTGTGCAATGAAAGGCACAATCTATAACATTAAAAATATACTAGAGAGAGGGCCACGGTGGCTTAGTGGTAGAGTTCTACGCCTGCCATGCCGGAGACCCAGGCTCAATTCCCAGTGCCTGCCCATGCAAAAAAAAAGTACTGGAGGCACACAACAGCAGATTCGAATAGTAAGAAGAATCAGCAAACTAGAATACAGAACAGTTGATATCTTGCAGATAGAAAAAATAATGGAAAAATTGAGCAGACCTTCAGGGGATTTAATAATAGAAGAAAGTATACAAAATCTGCATCTTGAGTGTCCCAGAAGGAGAAGAGAAGGAAAAGGGGACAGAAAGAATATTTGAGGAAATAAAGGTCCCAATTTTTTTCCCATCTAGTAAAAAAGGCACAAATATACATGTCCAAGATGCACAGAGTACTCTAAACAGAATAAATCCTAATAGACATATTCTAAAACACATAATCAGAATGTAAAATGCCAAAGATAAAGAGAGAATCCTGAAGGCAGCAAAAGAAAAGCTATTCATCGCATACAAGGGAACTGTAATAAGACAGAGTTCTGATTTTTCTTCAGAAATCATGAAGGCAAAAGGTAGTAGTATGATATATTTAGGGTTACGAAAGCAAAAAAATTTCCAGCCAAGAATTCTTTATCTAGCAAAACTGTCCTTCAAAAATGAGGGAGAGTTGAAATATTCACAGATAAACAAAAACTGAGAGGATTCATCAACAAGCGACCTGCCTTACAAGAAATACTAAACGGAGTTGTGCAGGCTTAAAGGAAAAAGACAGGAGAGAATGGCTTGGAGTAGCATGAAGGAATGAAGTAAGGGTAAGTAACGTAAAAAGAGAGACAAAAATAAGGTATGACACACAAAAGGTAAAGGATAAAATCATTTAAGTAAGTACTGACTTTTGAGTAATAACATTGAGTGTTAATGAATTAAAATCCCTATTCAAAAGATGGAGATGGAAAAATGGATAAAAAAGTATGATTCATCTATATGCTGTATACAAGAGACTCACATTAAACCCAGGGACACAAATAGATCAAAAGTGAAAGGTTGGAGAAAGACATTCCATGCAAACAGTGACCATAAAAGAGCTTAGGCAGCTATTTAAAAATCAGGCAAAATAAGCTTCAAAAGCAAAACTGTGTTAAGAGATTTAAAAGGACACCACAGATTAATAAAAAGAAATAACAATCATAAAGATTTATGCACTCAATCATGGTAGCCAAAAGTGCATGAGGCAAACACTGGCAAAACTAAAGGGAAAAATAGACAATAATAGATGGAGAATTAGATACACCACTCTCATCAATTAATAGAACATCCAGACAGAGAACCAATAAAGAAAGAGAGAACTTGAATAATATGATAAACGAACTAGCTCTAACAGTCATATATAGAACACTGAATCCCAAAAGAGTGGGTTATACATTCTTCTCAAATACTCATGGATCATTCTCCAGAATAGATCAGATATTGAATCCAAAAAAAATCTCAATATATTAAAAAATATTGAAAGTATAAAAAGCACTCTCTCTGACTATAATAGAATGAAACTGGAAATCAATAACAGGCAGAGAACCAAAAAATTCACAAATATATTGAGGCTAAACCACACACTCTTAAATAATCAGTGGATCAAAGTAGAATTTGCAAGGTAAATCAGAAAATATCTGGAGACAAACGAAAATGAGAAAACAATGTACAAAACTTATGTGATGCCATGAAGGCAATGCTGAAAGGGAAATTTATATTCCTAAACACTTAAATTAGAAACGAAGCAAGAGATAAACTCCAAGACCTAACTGCAAACCTGGAGGAATTCAAAAAAGAACAGCAAACTAATCTCAAAGCAAGCAAAAGAAATTAATAATAAAGATTAGAGTAGAAATACACGAAATAGAGAACAAAAACAATAAAATGAATTCACAACACTGAAGAAAGTGGTTCTTTGAGAAGACCAATAAACTTTACAAACCCTTAGTTAGACTAAAAAAGAAAAAAAAAGAGAAGATGCATATAAATAAAATCAGAAATGAGAAGGGGGCTGTTACTACTAATCCCACAGAAATAAAAATGATCACAAGAGAATAGAATGAACAGCTGTATGCTAACAAATAAGACTAATTAGATGAAATATACAAATTCTTAGAAACGCATGAGCAATCTTCACTGACTCGAGAAGAAATGAAAGACCGCCTCAAACCAATCATAAATGCAAAGATTGTGTCAGTCATAAAAAAAAAAAGAGGAAAACCAAGACCAGATGGCTTCACAGTGAATTTTACCAATTCTGAGAATTAATACTAATCCTACTCAAACTTGCCCCTCAAGATTAAGGAGTGAACACTACCTAGCTAATTCTATAAAGCCAACATCACCCTAATACCTAAGCCAGATAGACATGCTACAAGAAAAGAAAATTACAGATCAATTTGTCTAATGAATATAGGCGCAGAACTCCTCAACAAAATCCTTGCAAATCAAATCCAAAAGCACATTGAAATAATTACACTAATATCAAGTGGGCTTTATCCTAGGAATGCAAGTGTGGTTCACACAAGAAAATCAAATAATGTAATAAGACACATTAACAAATTGAAGGAGAAAAAAACACATGACCTTCTCGACCAATACAGAAAAGGTATTTGACAAAATCCAGCATCCCTCCTTGATTTGAAAGAAAGAAAGAAAGAAAGAAAGAAAGAAAGAAAGAAAGAAAGAAAGAAAGAAAGAAAGAAAGAAAGAAAGAAAGAAAGAATTTAGGAAAAGTAGAAATAGAAGGAGGGAATTTCCTCAATTAAAGGGCATATATGAAAAAATCCACTACTAGCATATCCTATAGGATAAGAGTGAAAGCTTTTCCTCTGAGATCCGGAACATGACTATGTGCCCACTATCATCACTGTTATTTAACATTGTTTCGGAAGTTGGGCAATTAGACAAGAAAAATAAATAAAAGGCATACAAATTGAAAGTAAGAAGTAAAAGTTTCACTATTTGCAGATGACATGGTCCTATATAAAGTCTTGAAAAATCTACAAAAAAAAACTTCTAGAGTTAATAAAAAAAAATTCAGGATACAAGATCAACAAGCAAAAGTCGATAGTGCTCCTATACACTAGTAATGAGCAATCTGGGGAGGAAAACAAGAAAATAATTCCATTTACAATAGCAGCTAAAAGAATTAAATATCTAAGAATAGACTTAACCAAGGATATAAAGGACTATTACACAGAAAACTACAAAACATTGCTAAAAGAAACCAAAGAAGACTATATAAATGGAAAGACATTTTGTGTTCACGGAATGAAAGACTAAATATCATCAAGAAGTCAATTCTACCCCCATTGATTTACAGATTCAACATAATCCCAATAAAAATTCCCAACAGCCTGTTTTGCAGAAATGGACAAGCCAATTAACAAATTTATTTGGAAGGGTAAGGGGCTCAGAATAGCCAAAAAAAAAATCTTGAAAAAGAGGAACAAAGTTGGAGAACTTGCATTTCCTGACCTAAAAGCATATTACAAAGCAACAGTGATCAAAACAGCATGGTACTGGCATAAATATAGATATAACAACCAATGGACCCAAATTGAGAGTTCAGAAATAAACCCTCACATCTTTGGCAATTGATATTTGATGATGCTGTCAAGTCTACTCAACTGGGAAAGAATAGTCTCTTGAACAAATGGTGCTCAGAGAACTTGAATATCCATATGCAAAATAATGAAAGAGGATCCTATCTCACACCTTATACAAAACTTAACTCAAAATGCATCAAAGATCTAAATATAAGAACCAAGACCATAAAATTCCTAGAAGAAACTGCAGGGAAGCATATTCAAGATCTTAGACTTTACACCCAAAGCACAAGCAATGAAGGAAAAAAAATAGACAAACAGGTCTTCCTTTAAATTAAAAAAAAAATTTGTTTTTCAAAGGGCTTTGCCAGGAAAGAGAAAAGGCAGCCTACTCAATGATAGAAAATATGTGGAAACCACATATTTGATAAGGGCTTAATATCCAGAATATATAAAGAAATCCTACAATTCAACAAAGAAAAGACCATTTCATGATGCATCAACAGTTTTTTTTTAACTGTAATGTCATATGTTATGAATTAGATTTTTACATATGTATGCCCTATCTTCTCAATTAGATTGTCAGCTAGAGAACCGAGGTTATTTCATGTAACTTTTAACTTTTTCCCATCATACCTGCTGCTACATAGACTTTCAATAATTTGATTTGATTTGCACTCAAACCACAAACCTACAGTGAGGCTGACAAGACTGGAAATAATATAAATTTTTAAAGTAAGAAAACTACAAGTTACCTAAAATGGTCTAAAATTATGAATGTTCACCCTTGGTCTAAGAAGCGGAATGGGAAATGGAAAGCCTAAATGTGAACAGGTGTACAAACTACTATAAATCACTAAGCAAAATGAGAAGGCTAATGGATAAAAGGATGAAAATTTTTAACATTCACTCTGTATCCAGATGACCTATGTATTTTTTGGTTGCAAAGGTAAATGAATAAATAGTCATCAAGCAATGGAGACACCTTAACCAAGTTATTAACAGAATAACTCAGACTCACTGTTGACAAAAAGGGGAAGAGTCATTGTCATCTTAACCAACTGAGAAATTATAATTACAGATTGATATCAATGAAATTATGCTTCAAGAGAAATGGCAAAAGCAATCCGAGCTCCCATTCTCTCTCCTAAATCACATGAAAGGACCCGGAACAGTGAGGAGCACGTCGGGTATTCTCTGAGAAGTTGTTTTTCAGTTGTCTGCTTTACTATTTGACCAGCAGGCAATTGATCTGCTTTGAGAAGGTTTTCTCTTCCTCCATTTGCAAAACTGACTACATGAGAATTGTTCAGTAATATACTCAAGTAACTAAATGATAAATTAGAGATGCAAATAATGAAAGATTAACTGCTTGGCCAAATGTTGGAATAGCTAAATTTCTGATGATGCCATTTTCCCTGGGTTCTTTAATTTTTAATTGCCTAATAAAAAATAATATGTAAACATAATAAAACAAAGCAAGCATATAATATGAAATGACAGTCTTCCTCTTACTTCCATTCCTAATTCCTGCTCTCTCCCCCCAATGATTATAATAGAGAACACTTTTTTATGTTTCCTTCAAAGAAAAAGTAGGAATCTATGGATGCTTTATTTATTTCACAAATGGAATTATGTTATACTTATCTGCACTTTCATGTTTCACCTAATAATACATCCTCAAAATTGTTCCATATCAGCATAGAAATGTCTACCTCAATCTTTTTATCAACTGCTTAGTATTGTATTGTTTTGATAGCAGCAAATTAGAAAGAGTTTATGTATATCTTGACACAAAAATATAGAGGGGATACATTCCAAGCAGTGGAATTACATGGGCAAAAGATATTGAATTTGTATTTTGATTAATATTGTCTAATTGACTTACCAGAATTGCTGTACTAGCTAATACTTTCTCCCATCCTTCCAAAAAAGAGTGTGAAATAGCCTTTATCTACATACCATGTCCAATACTAGATATTAGAAAACCTGTTTTATGTCCCTTCTTTTTTCTCTTTATTAGATAAATGGCAGGTTTACAGAACACCCATGCATAAAATACAGAATTCCCATATGCCACCTTATTATTAACACCTTGCATTGGTGTAGAACATTTCTTAGAACTAATGATAATAAATTTTTATAATTATACTAATAACTATAGTCCAACCATTTAATTTAGGAATCACTGTTTGTGTGGTGTAGTCACATAGATATTTTTTAAATGTTTATTCTGTTGCCATACATACAATCGAACAACTCCCCCTCTCAGCCACATTCAGATGTATGTTTCAGTGCTGTTAATCACATTCACAATATTGTCCTACCATCATCACCATCAATTACCAGAACATTTCCAAGATTCCAAATAGAGATCCTGTACACTTTAAGCTTTAACTCTCTAATCCCTATCTCCATCTCATCCCTTGGTAACCTATATTCAAGATTCTGACTCTATAAGTTTGATTCATCTAATTATTTGACATCAATAAGATCATATAACATTTGTCCTTTTATGTCTGGCTTATTTCACTCAACTTGATGTCTTTCAAGGTTCGTCCATATTGTCACATGTTATCAGGACTTCATTCCTTTTTACGGCTGAATAATATTCCATTGTGTGTATATGCCACATTTTGTTTATCCATTCATCAGTTGATGGACACTTGGGTTGCTTCCACCTTTTAGCAATTATGAATAATGTTTCCATGAGCATTGGTGTGCAAATGTCTGTTTGAGATACTGCTTTCTTATTCTTTTGGGCATAGACCAGTAGTGGGATTCCTGGATCATATGGTAGGTCTACACATAAGCTTTCTGAGGAAACACCAAACTGTTTTCCACAGAGGCTGCATTATTTTACATTACTACCAGCAGTGAGTGAGTTATTCTGTTTTTATGCATCCTTTCCAACACTTGTTATTTTTAGGTTATTTTTAATAGGAACCATTCTAATGGGTATGGAATGGTATCTAATTGTGGTTCTGATTTGTATTTCCCTGATGGCTAATGACGTTGAGCATATTTTCATATGCTTTCTGGACATTTGTCTATCTTCTTTGGAGAGATGTCTATTCACACATTTTGTCCATTTAAAATGGGGTTGTTTGTCTTTTTGTTGTTAAGTTGAAGCATTTCTTTATATATTCTGGACATTAAAACTTTACTGGAGGGGGTAAAAGGGTAGTTCAGTGGTAGAATTCTTGCCTGCCATGTGGGAGACCCAGGTTCAGTTCCCGGTCCATGAACTTCCCAAAAAGCAAATAAACAAGCAAAACAAGCAAACAAATGTTGCTGCAATAACAGGATACTCACATGGCCCTCAATCTTGGGTTTCACCCTGCTGAAACTTATTTCTATAAAGGAGAAGCTAAGCCTACTCACAATTATGCCTAACAGTCACCCACAGAAAATTTATTTTGTTACTCAGATGTGGACTGTCTCTCTAAGCCAACTCAGCAGGAGAACTATTTGCCCTCCCCTCTACATGGGACATGGCACCAAGGGTGGTAAATACCCTGGCAACATGAGACAGGACTCCCTGGATGAGCCAGGACCTGGCATCATGGGATTGAGACAGAAAAAAAGGCAGAAGAGAGAAATAAGACAAAGTTCAGTGCCTAAGAGATCTCAAACAGTGTTGAGAGGTTATCCTTGAGCTTATTCTTATGCATTATATAGATATAGCTTTTTAGTTTATGGTGTATTTGAGTGGTTAGAGAGAAATACCTGAAATCATTGAACTGTATTCCAGTAGCCTTGATTCTTAAAGATGATTGTATAATTATATAGCTTGTACAATGTGACCATGTGATTGTAAAAACTTTGTGTCTGATGCTCCTTTTATCCAGGGTATGTACAGATGAGTAAAAACTATGATGAAAAATAAATAAATAATAGGAGAGGGATAAGGGGTAAAAAAAATTGGGTAGATTGCAATACTGGTGGTCAATAAGAGGGAGGATTAAGAGGTATAGGATGTATGAGTTTCTTGTTTTTCTCTTTATTTCTTTTTTGGACTGATGTATGGTTCTGGACTGATGTTTTCACGGTGATGAAAACACAACTATGTGATGATATTGTTGAGACTACAGAAATCAACACTCACATTATGGCCAACTGGTTTTTGACTAGGGGGCAAAGACCACTCATTTGGGAAAGATTAGTCTCTTTCTTTACTGATTGCCTACTTTGTGGACTGTATGTGTGTGAAGATATGTCAGTAAAAATATTTTTTAAAAGAAAATTTTATGGGATAACCAATAAATATTTCCAAATATTTTCTCCCATTTCATAGGCTTTTGTTTGCTTTAAAAATAAAGTCCTTTGAGGCTCAAAAGTTTTCAATTTTAATGATATCCCATTTATTAATTTTTCCTTTTGTTGTTTGTGTTCTGGGTGTAAAGTCTAAGAAACCATTACCTGATGCAAGCTCCTGAAGATGCTTCCATACATTTTCTTCTAGGAGTTTGATAGTTCTGGCTTTTATATTTAGTTCTTTGATCCACTTCGAGTTGTTTTTTCGGTATAAAGTTTGAGATAGTGTCTTCCTTTTTTTTTTGCAAATGGATATACAGGGAGAGCCTTAAAGGGAAAAATAGCAGGTAATTAAATAAAGCAGGAAATAATGAAAAAATAGGCTGAGAAACATGGATCTAGTTTCATAGCAGACCTTGTGTAAACAAAGCATAAGTTTTTGATATGAAGACACTAAGATATAGTTCTTGGTTGTTACCACAGCATAATCATGCCTGCCTTTACTAATCTAATCTCGGGTATGGTTCTGTTTAGTGTCGATTTAGAAAAGCTTCCCAAATCCAGGATTATAAATGAATTTGCCAATTTTTGTTCTAACAATTATATATATATAACTGTTTTGTATATATATATATGTTTTTATTGTTCATTGGTTAGTTTGGTTTTGGTTCTTCAATCATATATTCATTGGAATTTATTTTGAAGGAAAGATATTTGGAATTTAACTTTATTTTTTCCTAAAGACCTAGCCAGTTCTTGCTATATCATTTATCAAATAATCTCTATAATCTCTAATGATTTGGAATGTGAGTTTTATTATTTACTGAATTCTCATATATATTTGAGTCTCCTTCAGAATTTTATTCTTCAGTTCCATGTAGCAAATTGTTTTAACTGTGGTAGCATCATAATGCCACAGAATATTTCGTTTTGTTTATTCTTCAAAGATGTTATATTAACTACTTCAATAAGTGATTATGTAATTTTTCAAGTATATATAATTTAAATAAATATTAACTCAATATGCTGCTTCCATTTAGGCTATAAGAACATAC